>JAOWBN010206305.1:0-26285 GCA_028565015.1 Pinguicula moranensis | reverse complement strand
CTCTAGGTTTCTCGACGGCCATTTCTGACTTCATGAGTAAGCCGGAAAGAAACACATTCGACATGTCAGACCTCGACTCCTCGCTCCCCGCCGCCGCCGCAGGTATGCCTGCTTTACTTTATTCCGAATATTTTGTTTGTTTTGTGTGGAAGGATTTCCTCTGTGGATTTGTAAGTAATTGCCCTGGTGTTTGTTTGTTCTGCAGCTTTGAGTGCGGAGGATCGTGCAGGTTTAGTTAATGCACTTAAGGTTTGTGATTTCTCCTACTCTATTAGTTATTCCATACTGTTTGTGCAGGATTGACGGTTTTTTGTATGACTTTGGCTTGCAGGATAAGTTGCAAAATTTGGCTGGCCAGCACGTCGATGTTTTGGAGAATTTGCCGCCCAAAGTGAGGAAGCGCGTCGAGTTCCTTAGGGAGATTCAGGTACTTGATGATTTATGTGATGTGCTTTGGTGGTTATCTACTGGCGGTTTGTCGGTTGTTATCGTATCGTTTCAATTTAGTGAGAAGAGATTTCCTTGCTTTATCTTATGTCCTGTTACTTAATATTTTTCTTCATTTTGATTGTTAATTAACGCAGAGGTTCGTGTTCTGGTCTTTTTAATCTATTTGTTTGTATTGGACTTTGTGGGAGCTTACTTTCATTATTTGTGTTGAATCTTGTTATGGCGATTATCTGGTTGATGAATGAGATATAGTTCAGTCATAGTTTATTTATTTAATATCAAGAGGAAGCATTTGTAATCGATGGTTGCCATCTGCAGCAGATAACATGGTTTTTACTATTTAGTATCGAGATGATCTGCTGTAATGTGTTTTTACTATTTTTCTTCTGTTATTGAGAAGCCTGACTAGCATGTATTTGGCCCTGTATATGGTGATTTTCTTGTGGTGTAACATGGTTTACTATTTGTAGAGCCAACATGATGAGCTAGAGGCAAAGTTCCATGAGGAAAGAGCCGCACTTGAAGCTAAATACCAGAAACTTTATCAACCATTATATACAAAGGTATGGGTGTTCCCAAAAATACCTCACTTATTTGATTGTGCTATGATTTCTCTTTTTCTTTTTCCTTTTAAATGTTTTTATATATCTCGTCTATTGCAGAGATTTGAAATTGTTAATGGCGTGGTGGAAGTAGAGGGAGTGACAGATAGTTTGGTCGGTAAGGGAGATGCAGCTGAAGGTAAAGAGATGCCACTTCCTGAATTGAATCCACTGTTACTTATTAATTATAGTTCAGTATATTCAACACCTTGCATACTTTTGTTCGCATCTGTTTGGCTATGTTATAAGTAATTAGTTTATCTAACTACCAGCCTAAATTTCATTTTCAGTTAAAGGTGTGCCTGCCTTCTGGCTGACAGCAATGAAGACTAACGAAATATTGTCAGAGGAGGTTGATATTTTTAAACACTCATCTCTTCTATGCTGTTGACATAATTTGATCTTAAAACTTTTTGTCCATTTCAGATCACAGAGCGTGATGAAGAGGCTCTAACATTTCTCAAGGATATCAAGTGGTCTCGGATTGATGATCCCAAGGGTTTCAAGCTTGAGTTCTTTTTTGATACCAATCCTTTCTTCAAGAACACCATACTTACAAAAACGTACCATATGATTGATGAAGATGAGCCTATACTGGAGAAGGCAATAGGGTAACTGGTTTCTTCTGTCTCGACGTACTAGGAGTACCTTTACTTTCCATGTTTTTGATTATGTATTGACCTTGCAGGACGCAGATTGAATGGAATCCAGGGAAATGCTTAACTCAGAAAATCATGAAGAAAAAGCCGAAGAAGGGGGCTAAGAATGCTAAGCCAATTATAAAGACTGAGAAATGTGAAAGTTTTTTCAACTTCTTTAGCCCACCAGAGGTTCCTGATGATGAAGATGACATTGAGGAAGAGGAGGTAAGCTCGGAAAACTTATGTTCATTTACTTCATAAATCAAATAGGATAATGTTCCAGATAGATCCTTATTTTATATTATTTGTTAACCATTATGTATGAACAGGCTGAAGAACTTCAAAATCTCATGGAACAAGATTATGATGTTGGGTGAGTCTCATTTCCTAATTTCTTGACGTGAATACTGCCTTTTTCAAGCACATCTTATCCATTTTCCCACAAATAGATTCATCTATCAGTAGCATTGCCTTTGTTCTTTCGTTGCTGGCCTTCTTTGAGCAAATCCTGCAATATGATTTGTTACCTGCAGCTCTACTATTCGGGATAAAATCATCCCTCATGCTGTTTCGTGGTTTACTGGAGAGGCTGCTCAAGGAGAAGACATTGACATGATAGATGAGGATGGAGATGAGGATGGAGATGAAGATGACGAGGAGGAAGACGAAGACGATGAGGATGAGGAAGAGGTGGTCAAGAGTAAAAAGAAGGTGAAATATTGTTTCTTATTAGTGGACACATGTTGATTTTCAATTACTGTTTTGCTATTTTTCGTGCATACCGACATTTTTGCTCTTTTGTCTGGTTCATCCACCGGCGACTTTTCCAGCCTTTTGTACCGAAGGTACCATTATCTTTTCAATCCCTACTTGAGCATTCCCATCCATGAAATTTGGCTTATGATGTTGAATTCCCTTTTTTTCACAGAAAAGGAGCACTGGACAAGCTGCAGAAGGTGAACAGGGTGAACGGCCTCCAGAATGCAAGCAGCAGTAAGTTTTTCGACGCTATCAACATGATGAGAAATTGGTAGCTGGGCTGGGGAAAGAATAAGTTGCAGTTATAAAATTTCCATGGTGATTAAGTTGTCTAAGTATTCATTCTATGCTTTTGAGATTCGATTATTACCTCTCTGCATGGAGGTAATTTATTTATTTTTAAAAACCAAGTGAGTTCTTGCTGGTTTCTTTCAGCAATCGCAGATTTTGGCATCTCTAATGAAAATGCTGGAAGTCTGGAAGATATTCAGTCGCAGCTGTTACATAGAAAAGTATGGATGGCTTCTTCCATCCATAAGGGTGAAGAACAAGGTAAGTGATGACACGGAGGTCTGCATAACTATTGATTGTTTGCACAGATTAAAGTTGGGTTGTCGTGTTGAAAATTTTAGAATAATTAAAGTGCATTGAGGATGTTAGAGAGATTTTGATCTCTTTGTGCCTTTTGCTGAGTTGAGATGACACGGTGTAAAAATAGAGTGGGAATTGTTCTCTCTTTCAACTAGAGGAACTCATATGTGAACACAATCACGTGTACATGTGAACACAATCATATGAATGTGAACGCAATCACATTCAACACTCCCCCTCAAGATTTCCCCTCAATATAGCGGAAGATATTGATCAAGCCCATCTTGTTACAAAGTATATCCATATCTATTGCCCTAAGACCTTTAGTGAGACAATCAACAATTTGCTCCTTGGTAGTCACAGTCTCAGCTCTAGGAGTCCACTGGTCATCTTCTCTTTGATGAAGAACCTGTCGATCTCCACATGCTTGGTTCTGTCATGTTGAACTGGATTGTTTGCAATGTTGATAGTTGACCTGTTATCACACCATAACTGCATTTATGCTCCCTCACTTATCTTCAACTCTATCAGAAGTGACCTCAATCACATCATCTCAGTAACACTCAGGGCAATGGCTATGTACTCTGCTTTAGCTGTAGAATAGACAACCACTGACTGTTTCTTGATCTTCTAGGGACTAAATTGCTTCCTACTAACACGCAGTATCCAGATGCGGACTTTATGTCATCGGTAGACATGGGCAGTTCGGTTGGCGGTTACCGAACCGTCGGTTTTTTGTCGGTTGCCGGTTTTTAAAAATGCAAACCTTAACCTAACCTTAAATATCCGGTTTTGCCCGGTCCAATTTCCTCCGGTTGCCGGTTCGATTGTCGGAAACCTCCGGTTCGGTTGACGGTTTTGGTTCAGGCCAGTTTTGGACGGTTTCCGTCACGGTTTAAATCCGGTTCAAACCTTCGGCGTAACCGAATTTTTTTGGGGACTTTTTTAAAGTAAAAATTTGCTTTTTTCATTTTTTTTAGAAAAAATTATTTTCTTATATTTGTCATATAAATCTATAAAAATTATATATAGTTTAAGTTCCATAAACGAATAAATTTATATATATTAAATATATTAATATTTATAATTTAAATTAAATTACATTTATATTTATAATTTAAATTAAATTACATTTACAATATAATAAATAAATAAAAGGGGATGAGAATGGTTTGAATTCAACTATAAACGAATTAACATTTAAATGAAGAAGATGGGTGTATTTATAGTGGTAAAAAGTAAAAGTAAAATGGTAAAAAAAATAAAAATAAAAATAAAAAAAATAAATAAAAGAAATGTACTGTCGCCGAATTTTCGCCGGAAATCCGGCGACACCTGACAAGTTACATGGGGCGGCGGGATTTCCGCCGGAAAACCGGCGGAAATCAATTTTTGTTTTTTAAATTTCATTTTTTAATTATATTTTAGGGTTTATATTTTTTAGTGTTTAGTTTAGGGTTTGGATTAGGGTTTGGAATTTGTTACATTTAGGTTTTGGGTTTAGTTTATAGGATTAGAGTTTATAGGGTTTGAATTTTTTACATTTTTAGGGATATTAGGGTTATTGTTTTACTTTTAGGGTAGGATTTCAATTTCAAAATTTAGGGTTTAGGGTTTGGATTAGGGTTTGGAATTTGTTACATTTAGGTTTGGGTTTAGACTTTAGTTTATAGGATTTATGGTTTTAGTTTAGGGTTTGAATTTTTTACATTTTTAGGGATATTAAGGTTATTGTTTTACTTTTAGGGTAGGATTTCAATTTCAAAGTTTAGGATTTAGGGTTTATGTTTTTTAGTATTTAGGGCTTGATTAGGGTTTATATTTTATAGTAATATAAACTTTTACATAAACTTATGCCACTTATATATAAATGTATGCTATCCTATTTATATAAATTTTTAAGTTTAATATATTTTATAAGTTTTCAACACTAATAAAACTAAAAATTCCAAAAAAATGAAAAAAATAATGCTTTTTTACGTTCTATATTATAAGTTTAAGAAGTTATATACTATAGTCTATACTTATATCCTTTTTTAATTTATAAGTTTGTAAAAACACTAAAATTTATAAGGTTTTATAAGTTTAGGGTTTAGGTTTATAAAAAATTTAATTTATAAGTTTTTAATTTATAAATTTATAAGTTTAGGGTTTAGGTTTTATAGATTTTTTAGGAATTTTAAGGTTTTAGATTTTTCAGAGGTTGAAAAGTTATAAAACTTAGTTTTTTAGGGTGAATACAGTTTTTACGATTTTTACGGATTTTAGGGTTTAGAATTTAGGGTTTGAAAAGTTATAAATATTATAAAATTGAAAAACTTATAAAACTTGTATAATTTATAAAATTATATCAATTGCATAACTTTTGTAATTTATAAAATTATAAGTTTTGGGTTTAAGATTTTTTTTTATAATTGTAGGATTTTTAGGGTTTTAGATTTTTTTAGAGTTTGAAAACTTATAAAACTAAAAAAATTATAAAACTTAATTGTATATAGTTTAAATTATATAACTTGCAAAACTAACAAACTTATAATTTTTTTAACTTATAAAACTTAAAAGTTAAATTTGTATACTTTATAAACTCATACAAATATTAAACATATATAAAATTGTATAACCTTTATATTTATATAAGTTAAAAATGTACATGTTATACAAGTTTTTAACTTTAAAATTTTTATAAGTTAAAAAAGTTTATAATTTAACAAGTTTTTATGTTACAAGTTACTAAGTTTTTATGTTTTATAAATTATATAACTGGTACAACATTTTAAGTTTTATAAGTTAAAAAATTTATAAATTGAAAGTTATAAAATTTTTAAATTTTATAAGTTTATAAGTTTATAATTTTTATAACTTTTCAAACCCAAAAAACTCTAAAACCCTAAACTCTAAAATACCAAAAAAATTTAAAAAAAAAATATAGGCGGTTTTTTTAAATTTTTTAGATTTTCCGGAAGTTTTCCTAACCGGCGGTCAAACCACCGGGCGGCGGTTTGACCGGCCCAAAAACATATTTTTTTAAAAAAAAAATATTTCGGCCGGTTGAAACCTCTAAAAACCTGCGATTTTAATATTTTTGATTTTTTTTATTCAAACCTCTGGTTTTTTAAACCTCCGGATTGCGAAACCTTCGATTTGTCAAACCTCCATTTTAGCTGGTCCGAAAACTGACGGTTAAACGGTTTTCGGTTGAAAATGCCCATGTCTAACTGTCCTCGAGCTAAAAGACAGAGGCTTCACTAGGCTAGGCTCAGTATCTGAAGAAGAACCACCCACCATCACAGAAGGCAGGGGAACCATTGGCTTCTTCAGGGGAACTAGAGATGTTGTAGACGTAGTTACTTTGGAACTAGCTACTTTGGGAATGGGACAAGCCTTAGGGTACCTAGCAATGTTGGCCTGAAGGCGGTACGAGCCAATCCAAGTATTATTGAGCTTAAACAGGAGAAGCTCAGCATCATCAACATTAACGAAATCAACAAATCCAAAAGGGAGGCCTCTAACACTGAGTTTACGTGCAATTTATAAGGATTTGATAGTGCCTTGGAATTTGATTGCACCTTGCAAACGTTCATGATCACAACCTTTGCGAAAATTTTACAGGTAACAACTTAGGACATTCGGAGGATGAGCTTGGGAAGGCTTAGCATGTGGAATATGTGCACCCAACCTATCAAGGACTGAACGAGGGTTCTGAGAAGGAATGATATCAGGAAAACCTTGGGAGGGGAACATTGGAGTATTGTCAGCTTTAATGGCAACTCGCCTCATCAGTTTCAGCTGATGAGGAGGAATCGACTAAGGGTAAGGGTTCGACATACTAGAAGACAACTAGATGAGAGGGAAGAGCGAAGCACGGTAGTAAACAGGGTAGACAATGCTGAAAAGAGAAAGCAGGAGCAAGGTGAATGCTCCCCAGGAGCGAAAGCGTCCACGGGGAGAGGAAGTGAGCAAGAACAACAGTCAGACCACTACTGCAGATTGATTGACGAAGGAGGAAGGGATACAGTAGCATGGAATTGCTCTGTACAGAGAGGAAATATGAACAGTATGGAAGAACATTCGCGACTAAGTTATAAACTTATGATAAAAATTTAAATGACTAAAAGACGAAAATGACAAATTAAAACATATTATGCAATATTTTAACCCTGACCAAATGGCATCAAACATGTGAAAATTATAGCTTTTTAATTTTATTAGATAAAATATATCAAAATTTTAGTGGTAGGCAAATGGGCGGGCCGGGCTAGCCCACCCTGCCATTACGGGTAAACGGGCTGGAAATTTCAGCCCGTCCAGCCCGTTTTGAAAAAATGGGCCCGACCCACTGGCCTATTTACAAAAATATGCCGAGCTCGCAGGCCGATTTACAAAAATGGGCCGAACCTGCCCGACCATTTAAGAATATTAGCCCACATGGTTGATTTTTTTATTATTTTTTAATGTTTTTAATGTTTTTTAATATTTTTTAATATTTTTAATTTTTAAATAGTAAAATGGGCGGGCCGAGCCACTTGTCTATCCAGAATCTGACGCCTTCTCCACATCCTAGCTTGATTTTGAAGTTGTGGGAGAACCAGTTATTTGTTAGTGTTTCCCGTAGGTTCATCCACCATCTAAAGGCAGAAGCTCTACCATGTTTTCTCATTGTCCGTCTCCTGAACTGTTTCTCAGGTTTTCTTAGTTCTCTTAGATCACTAATAGAGATCAAGCCATCAACTCCATATTCAGATCTCAGGATTTAGAGGCTAAGCTCTAATCACTATTTAAGAGTTTTTCACCCCCTGGCCCAGCATAGCTCTATTGAACGCAGATAGGCATCTTGCCCCTAGACCTCCTCTATCTACTGGTGTGGAGATCTTTCTCTAGGAAGTCCAACACATCTTCCTCTTGTCAGTGATGTTGCCCAAGAAAAATGACCTTTGTAGGGTGGTTAGCTTCTTAATCACTGAATAGGGTGCTTTGAAGAAAGCAAAATAGTGTGAAGGTAGTGCAGCTAGGACATAGTTGATCAAGATCAATTTACCCCTTTTGGGTAGATGCTTATGGTCCCCATGAGTTTAGTGTTTTGCTGAATTTTTCCATTAACGGTCTCCAACTTGAAAGCTTGTTTGGGTTGGCTCCAAATGGTAAACCAAGGTATTTGAAGGTGGTAGCACCCGCTTGACAACCCATGAAAGTAACCATTTTCTCCATTATTGAATGCGTCATGTTGATCTCAATCAGCTTACTTTTGTTAAAGTTGATTCTAAGTTCAAAGATTATCTCAAAGTTATGAAGTATGGCCTTAAAGGTTTTGATTGTGTTCTAATATGTTTGTCAAAATAAAATTGTAACATTCGCAAATTGTAGTTGTGTTAAAGGCACCTTATCTGTACCAATATCCAAACCATTGAGCATATGGGACTCGATTGCTCTGTTTATCATGATTGGCAGCAAAGTGTTTTTTGAAACATTCATTCACTAGTTTAGTTTCTTCAATCCATGTTGTTCCATCCCAAAACCCATTAATCATGTTCCTTCTCCTGTTCTTGTTGATACACCTATGGAAGTAGGCAGTATTTGCATCACCCTACAGGATCCAAGTGATTCGTCATTTTTGGTACAACAAGCTATCTAGGTTCTTTGAGACATTAGACAATTTATTTCTCAGAGTTAGCATGGTTTGCTAGTCTATCTCACACTCAATGCCAGTCATGTCCTGTTCTGCCCTCGTCTCTATTTTTCTCAAGCTTCTAACTAGTACTTTACACTCAGACATCAGATCTCTATGTTCTGTTTTATTCCTTATCTTAATGCCCACTCTAATAGCTTTTATTTTCTCCTTTATCCTCTGACTAGCATATCCAGTCTGACTAGCATATCCAATTGTTGACACTGCCTCACATTGCTCTCGAGAGTGAAGTCCTCTACATGATTTGCCAGACATTTGCTGCACAACCATTACTGGCCACGAAGGTATGCCTTGGTTCATGAATGTTTCAGAGTGGGTACTCATAGCTTCCATAGCGGCTGTCAAGGCATTCACTTTGTCTATCTCTTTCTATAGGCAATCTGTAATAGTTTTGGGCCATAGCCTCCATGAGTGTGTTTGCTTCTTAATAAATGTATCATTGGCAACTGTATCTATCTTTTTCCTTATTGTGCTTTCTAGACCATTTTAAAAAACTTGTATCTTCTTCCAGTGTGGCATACCATGATTTATGCATCTTCGTAGAAAATCTTTAAATCTTTTTTAGGCTTCATACAAAGTTTCCATGTCTCTCTGCTAGAATGATGTAATTTCACTTAGGAGTCAAGCTGTCTTGGAAGGTGGAAAAAATTGTGTGAGAAATTGCTTCTTCAGATCCTCCCATGTGTGTATGGAATGCGGGGCAATGCTTACAACCACCTTCTGGCTTTATCCCAAAGTGAGAAAAGGAAAAATTTGAGTTTAATAGCATCATAAGTAAAATTTGAGTACTTGAGGGTGTCACAAATTTCCACAAATGCACTAACATATGAATTAGGGTCCTCTATTGCTCCTCCTCCATATATAGATGCGGCATAAGCAGCTGAATATTAGCTGATTTTAGCTCCAAATTGTTGGCTTGTATGGCTGGTCTCCATATGGAGGGAACCACTTCCTCTGCACGAGGCAGGGCAAAATCCTCCATAGGAACATCATCCTTATTTGAGATCAACGCTATGTTAGCTTGATCCTCTGGCTCTTGGCGTTTCATTCTTTCTAGCCTTCGCGTTCTCCTTCTAGCTTGAACTTGATCTTCCTTCTAGTGGTTTCGCCTCTAAAAAGATTCATGCACAACCTACAACCAGAAATTCAACATTTCAAATAATAATAAAAGGGTTTAGTTAAAAACTTGCACGGCGTTATTCTTGTTAAAGCTAACAATCCCCGACAACGGCGCCAAAAACTTGATGCGCAAAAACTTGTAGTATTCACCTCTTGTAATATGGTAAGTTTAACAGAGACTTTTAAAATGCAATATGGTCAGTTTAACACAAACGCAGTAGATGGAAACTTCCAGGGATCGCACTTTCACCAGCTTACGCCCTCGGGTAGATTCATAGTTAGCCTATCATGATTTGTTCATAATGTCGTGCCTACCAGATTCTCCTATTCTAGGCATAAACCTCTCTCGAGACTGAATGTCCTTCTTTTGTTCACAAATGAGCAGCTCTCAAAAGTCACATTGAAGAAAATTAAAGACTTTGCTCACTGGTAATCCACACGCAGTAGAATTGATTCTATAGGCATTCTCATGCTACAACAATCTGTGTGTTTTGTTATGCCTATCATAGCTTGTGCCTGTCAGTCTGCCACTACTCTTTGTGCATCTACTTATGATGGCCAAACATACATAAATGAGGATGAAATACAGCAAAACCAAACACAAGATTAGTGTTAAAACAAGATAAACATTCTCCGTTCTCCAAAGTTCCTCAAGGGGTACATTTCCTCCTGGACAATGAGTCTTAACTCATGCTTAAGGTAAGAGACATTCTATGAATGCCAAATATTGAGTTCATCACAATAAACAAATAAACCGAAGACAATCTCCCTTGAGCACGAGCTCACGAACAAGTGATCGCAAAATCCTTGCTTTCTGTATGCTCCATTTTGGCTACCGCGGCTAAGATGCTTTTGTGCCCTATATAGCACATCTAGTAGCTTCTATCGGAAGCTTGTAATCCAAGAAGAGGGTATATTTGTCCACCTAATGAGTTTGGTACACGATAGACGTGTACAAGTACCACCATGCAAGATCGTTTAGATTAGGGGCTGGTGCCATGCCTTTGATTGATGGGGGCAAAACCTCTGGTTTTGAGGGTGTTTCCTTTCCTTTACTCTCAATGAGCATTAGACGAGCTATTACCTCAAAATAAAGAGAAATAGATATAGAAAAATGTGTCCCCTCATCAATATTGAGCCAAATCAGACTCATGTAGCCTGTATTAATTAGGTATAAAATTGGTTCATCACACTTCAATTGGAGACTCCGTATTGGCTAGCATGGTTATGTTTGTTGCACTACTCCCTCTGGCAACCTTGCAATTCGTGTACAAGTCCCACGTCATCTGGAAAATCTCATACTTCAAAAGGTAGAGGAAGTGTTTAATGAATCTGAAGTTTAGACAATCCGTTCTTTGACTTTTCTTACTCCCATAGCCGCTGATAGCTTAAGTATTTCAGGTTCTGTGAAAGGATAAGTCCTTGTTCCGATCTACTGGATTGGGTCTCGAAACTCATATTATATATTTTTGGTCTCCTCAGTTGAATCTATGTAAATCTATCTGCAAAGTGTTTTTTGAAACATTCATTCACTAGCTTAGTATCTTCAATCCATGTTGTTCCATCCCAAAACCCATTAATCATGTTCCTTCTCCTATTCTTGTTGATACACCTATGGAAGTAGGCAGTATTTGCATCACCCTACAAGATCCAAGTGATTCGTCATTTTTGGTACAGCAAGCTATCTAGGTTCTTTGAGACATTAGACAATTTATTTCTCAGAGTTAGCATGGTTTGCTGGTCTATCTCACACTCAATGCCAGTCGTGCCCTGTTCTTCCCTCGTCTCTATTTTTCTCAAGCTTCTAACTAGTACTTTACACTAAGACATCAGATCTCTATGTTCTGTTTTATTCCTTATCTTAATGACCACTCTAATAGCTTTTATTTTCTCCTTTATCCTCTGACTAGCATATCCAGTTGTTCTATTGGTGATCCAGAGGTTTTCCACTAACTTTTTTTATGATAAGCCAAAATTAAATATAAGCTATGAAAGTATTAAGAGTACATGTACAGTGAAGAAGTAGAAAAAAGAACAACAATTAGAAACTAGAAAATACAAGGATAGTTAAGAAGAGGGAGCAAATGACCCATCCATGTAAGAGTCTTTCCTAAATAGTTTGGAACTCCAGTCATACCTGCTTGATTATCACGTATTCTAGAAGGAGGTCCAAAAAATAGAGATCCAAACTTGTAGCTACTCAGGTATGCCTAAGATTCGTATTTTTTTGTACATGATTCTTAGCTGAGCTTTGCTCAGCTCAGCATGCATCTGATGACATACAAGTGTCATGACTGCCAACATATATCCATAGGGCTGGTACATAGCTCAGCCTGCTCGCCTGATTAGTTATAGGATTATTCTTTGAACCCCTACTTAAATAGAGAAAACCAGCATGAGTCAAGGGGGGTGAGTAACCAAACTAAAACTGCGTTGAAGGGCCATCATCTCTTCTTTCTGATGGCTCTTCAACCCTTTCAATTTTTTTCTTGATTACTCTCATGGCGGCCAGGGAATTGAGTTACTTTGGATCCTTTCTTTTCTATCTCCATAAAGTTGTAGACTGGAAGCATCTTGGTGGATTTAAACCACTCAGCCAGTTGCAGTATGTAAACGGCTCAGTGGGTGCACTAACCAATCAGTGAAAGAGTAAGGGAACTTCATTTTTCTATTTGCTCTTAGCCAAAGCCAAGTTGATGTCTGAATGCTATCTAGGGATTTTGAGGGATCTGCTTGTATAGCCTGGAAATGATTGGCATTCCTAGCTAGCCAGATATTCCAAATCATGGCCAGCCAGATTGTTTTCCATGCAGCTGAGCTAGCTTCTGATGGGTGAGATGCTAAGAAGGCCAACAAGGATGGGGCCTGATTAAACTGATGTAAAGACTCAACTGCTAGCCATGTCTTGATCTCCTTCCATACCTGTACCGCAAGGGAACAAGTAGAAAATAAGTGGTAAACAGTTTTGAGTTTTGACTGACAGAGATTACAAAAGATGGTTTGATCTTCTGGTATGATGCATCTCCTCTTTATGGAATCTCGCGTAGGGATAGCATCCTGCAGTATATTCCAACCAAAGGACTGTATTTTTTTAGGTGCTTTTGCATCATAGATGCAGTATAGAATTGAGATTTCCTTCTGTGAATATACTGCAGGGATGCCAGTGGCAGTGTGTTTATAAGCCACCCTCACCAAGTAGTTCCCCTCAATATTTGTGCCTATGCCCTTGAGCGTAATGTCTTGGAGAAAGGTGAGGAGATTAGTTAAATCAGAAATTCTATATCCCTAAGTTGTCTGTGCTAGTTCCAATTCCAAAGCCAAAAATTATTAGACCAGAAGCCAAAATAAAAAATGAACACATTAGTATTGTTAGCTAATTTAAATAGTCTAGGAAATTCCGCAGCATGTAAAGAGCTTTTGTGCCATCTATCCAGCAAAAATCTAGTTCATATCCATGCACCGAGTTGTATCTGAGCAAGTTACTTAAACCAGTTGCTGTTCATCAGGTCTAGGGTGTTGTTCAACCATTGAGTAGAATAAGCTCTTCCCCTCAGCCACCTGCTAGGTGGTAGAGACTTTTTGAGTTCTATGAAATCTCCAATTGTTAGAACTCCATCAACTCCATATTTAGATCTAAGAATTTGCCGAGTCAGACTGTTATCCCCTGATAGGATTCTAGCTCCCCATTTTCCAAGTATTGCATGGTTAAAAAACTCTAAATTGCAGATACCCAAGCAACTAGGGATGCTTATTTAGAAATCGAAATTCAAAAATTTTCATTTTCGAACATTTCTATTTCCAAAATCCGATTCCAAACTATTGTTCGGTAGAATGGAACAGAAATGGACGGAAATTTTCATTTCCGAATTTAATCGGAATGAAAATGGAAATAGGTGATCGGCAATAGAAATTTCCAATTCCATAATTGGAATATGAACTTAATCAAAAATGGAAATGGAAATGTAAATGCTAATGGAAATGAATGTTACGTCGTTTTAACTCTCACATCTCATTTCACGAGTTTTACTTTGAACTCTCACCTCTCATTTCACGAGTTTTTGAACTTCACGCTTATCTCTACTCTAAATTAGAACTTCTCCTATTCATTTCCCAATTCTCATTTCTCACTTCGTCTTCCTCTTCCTCCCGCTGCCGGTTGCCACTTCATCTTCATCCCTTCATTGCGCAACATCTTCTTAAACTCTGAATCACACAATCCATACTCGGTTTGGAACTCATTCTCTTTTTTATAATCTCTCGATATCTTCACTTTATGATTAGTATTTTCTAATTAGGGTTTGAATTTTTTTTATTTTGGTTCGGAGTTTTTGAATAAGATCCAGAAGTCCAAAAATGCTAGTCTTTCTTGGTCCTATCAGAAAGAATTATGGTTGATGAGAGTTAATCTAAGGCTTATTAGTTACTAATTTTGTGCGTCTTTGTAATGACTTTACCCTTTTTAAAAAATGTTAGGGTATAGAAAAAGTTAGAAAACAACTTTTTAAAGATTTCGGGATATGTTTGTAAAACTTGTTTAAGATGCTTTTTAGGTTAAATTGTTAAGTTGTTTTATAGTAATTTTAGCTAGACGTGTTCTAAACTTAAGAGCGTAAGATACAAAAGCTATGTTTAAGTACACTTGCATGAACTTTTTTCTTAAGACAAACAAGGAATGTATTAAAAGACTGGTGTAATCGTAGCGATTACGAAGGTTAATTATTTTGTTTAGTTTCGTGTGTTTTGCCGTTGAGGTGTTTTCCCGTGGTTAAGTTATTGATTCCATAACAGTATGGCTTTGGAATACTCTATGTATGCGCAAAATCTATTTATTTCCTGGTTCTCCTACTCTTAGCTACTATGCCTATTTGGTTTTTGAGATCAATAATGGGTAAAGCTGTTATATTGATTGCTTAATACAGAGTACACTAGAAAACAATCTCAAGTTCCATGTCTCCATTTTGAGTGGCTTGGGTATCCCACAATCCGAAATACGGCAAATAATTACCGAGAATCCTTCATTCTTTTCATATAGTGTTGAGAATTCCTAAGGATGAAATATAAATCCAGGGAGTGATATAGCTAAGGTCGGGCAGTTAAGCCTTCAAATCCTTGTTCAACGGATAGATATTTCTTGGAATGCTTGTCTAAGTTTTCTTATGAAAGAAATGGATGGATGCTCCTAGACAGAGCATATTAAAGATGGTCACAAAACATCCTCAAATCCTTCACTATAGCATTGAGGATGGCTTACGGCCTAGAATCAATTTGAAAGTATTAACTATTTGATTGAGATGTCACAATAAATTGAAGAAAGCAATGCATGCATGCAACACGATTTAGAAACTTATTGGCTTTAAACAAGCTTACTAATTCAATTACAGGTTTGCTTTCTTATTTTGCATACTTCATTTGTGGAACTGCTCTATACTCCTCATGTTTTGGTATCTACCTTTTCCCTCATATTTGTTGGTACAAAATTTCTTCTACTGATTGGTTGGTACAAAATTTCTTCTACTCATTTTTCAGCTTGTTTTATCTTTTTAATTTACTTTTTATTGATTTAAACTTAGTAGATGAATTGTGGGAAAGGAAAAAGAGTTGCCACTTCTTCTTGTCCTATTATTGCAGACTTGGATTTGGAAGACAGAGAAGAACTTTCAAGCGATAATCTAGAAGCTGAATATTTGAAAAAATCAACACTTTCACCACCCAAAAAAAGAACAATTAAAAAGCAGTCTCAGGTGTGGCAACACTTTGGTGAGGTATATGTTGCAAATGGTATAGAAGTGGCTGATTGTAAGCATTGCAAAACAAGAGTGGGCTGCGGCAGTAAGAAAGCTGGAACCTTCGGTTTGTGGCACCATGTCAATAATAACTGTTCTGCGTAAATACATGTGAATCAACCCAACATTGATCAATACCAAACGAAGTTGAGTTTCGATGCTTCCTCCGGTACAGGGTTGGGAAACATAAGATTGAATAAACTTGAAACAAAAAGAATTCGACGTTCACTTGCAGAATTCTTCATTGAAGATGAGCTACCATTCATGTTGGTTCAGAAGCCTAGGTTTAGGAAGTATTCGAAGAATCTTGAACCCAGGTTCAACATGATTTCTAGGCATACTGTTGCGAAAGATTGTTTGGAAGTTTATGTGTCTGAAAACATATTATTGAAGAATTTGGTCAGACAGTTAAGTCCACGTGTATGTTTGACGACTGATACCTAGACTTCGATTAAGAATATGGTCTACATGTGCGTAACTGCACATTTTATAGACCACTAGTGGAAATTACACAAGAGGATTATTGGGTTCAAAAGGGTCACTGCTCATATAGGTTTGTCATTATTAGTCATTGAGATATTTTGTTTTTAATTTTCGTACGTTTTAACATACTAAACTATATATGTCGTAACTTATGTTCATTTATTTATGCTCATACATGTTTGACATTGTCGTTGGTATTGGAAGATATACTAAGCGACTGAGGAATTGAACATGTTTTGACTATCACAGTGGACAATGCTTCAAATAATAATACGTTGCTAAAAGATGTCCGAGATAGGCAGATACAAAAGTTTGGATACATAGAGGGTGGAATAATAGATGACCACAAGAACATACACTTGAGGTGCGCAACCCACATCTTAAACCTGGTTGTTCCGTGTTGAGAATGAGATTCATGGTAAAATGGGTAAAGTCATTACCTCATCGAGAAGAGTAGTTCAAGACTTATGTTGGCAAGGTAGGTGGATCTGGCTTTGTGTAGTTAGATTGTGAGACTAGGTGGAATTCCACATATATTATGCTACAATCTGTGGCAGCATTGAGATGCCTTTCAACAGATATTGGTACATGAAGTTGGCATTGTGAGCTATCTGATGGAAAATAAGGGGGAAGGGAACAATATTTATGTGGTGAGGTGTCCTATTATGATGGATTGGGATCGTGTCGAGATATTCATTGATTTTTGGAAGGTATTCTATGATGCTAGACTGACATTCTCCGCCTCCAAGACATGTACTGCTCATCTATTTTTCCAGAAGTTGTTTAACATCAGGGCTGAGTTAGATACCTTCATGGAGCGCAGCAATCAATTTTTTGGTCGGATGACGACACAATGAATGACAAATATTTGAAGTATCGTGGAGAGTTTACGAATGATGATTCGGCCCTTAGGTTCAATAGGTATTATTCTTATCATTCGTTTTAATTGTTATTATTACTTTTTCATGCATTACATCAAAAGATATTATTGTTTTATGTTTCGAATTTGATTAGGTTCTTACTGGTTGCAACGATACTTGAATCGAAATGTAAGCTTCGGTGGTTCGAATTCCTTTTGCAACAGATTATGAGCCCTGAGGCTGCCACAAAAGCTATTGTGTTGGCTAAATGAACAGCAGAGGATCTCTTTGCTCAGTACAATTCCTTATACTGTACATCTTCCTCTTTTACAGGCCAGGTTGGGTCATCAAGTACTTCATGCAAGAATCCAAAAGTATAGGCATGGAAAGAAATCATTCGAACAACACAATTCAACAAACAAAGTGAGTTGGAGGTGTATCTAAGAGAAGGACCCGAACCCTAACAATCCATGCAGTGTATTAGACTGGTAAAAAGTGAAACAAACCAAGTTTCCTGTGCTTACGAGAATGGCGAGAGATATCCTAGCAATACCAATCTCAATCGTGTCTTCAGAATCAGCCTTTAGCACAGGTGGATAGGTTCTCAATGTATTCAGAAGTTCACTTGTACCAAAAACGGTAGAGTCTCTGATATGTGCGCAAGATTGGATAAAAGGAAAAGAAGAAATGCTCTTGCATTGCAATGAAACATAGGATGTTGAGACATACGAACTCGACACAGGTTATATTGTAGTTTTATCTTTCTAACATCTTACCATACTAAATTGTTTATGTATTAACTTAATTACTTACATTCATTTATTTGTGCAGCACTAGAGCGTAATCCGATTACAATGACAGAAGGTATCTTGATCATTAATGAAGAAGATGCTTCCACTTTATATTTGATTGCAATATCATGTTTGTTATTTTTTATTGTCTTTAAAACTTTGATTACATTTTTCCCCATAATGGGAATCATGTGTCCCTGAGGGAAGAGGAAATTTATAGCATGGCATGATTTTAGCTTTTGAAACTTTAACTGGATGGCATGATTTTAGCTTTGAAACGAGCTTATCAATTGAAAATTTTAGATTTGAACCGAGCTAAGTTGTGGGTCTTAACAACAGTTGAACTGAAAGTTGATGAATAGAGCATAAAAACAGTTTCCAAAGATGGAGCAGAAAAACCTCCTGCAGAATTTTATCCTTGTCGTAGTAATCCTTACAACAAATTTTTTTGTTATTGAATATGTGGTCTTACAACTTCTCTTATCCCGAAGGTTGATTTTGGAAAAGATGATGGTGGTTGGTGAAAGACTATGCATTACTGGAAACAACAAAAAGAATGGGGAAATGGAACATAAATTTTTGGAAATGGAATATAAATTTTTGGAAAGGGAAATGAAATATTCGGAAATCGGAAATGGAAATTTCCATTTCCATTTTCATTTCTCATCAGAAAATTGGAATTTTTGCTTCCATTTTTGATTTTGATTTCTGAACTGGAACGGAAATAGGGTAATTCAGAACAGAAATGGAACATAAATTTTCTTCCAAACTGAGTTCGGAACAGAAATGGAAATACCCATTTTCGATCGGAATTTCCGAATATGAAACCCTCACCAATGGCAATGGTGATTTTATTCTAGGAAATCCAGCAAGGACTTTTCTTATCAGCCTGCTTGTTCCACATAAACGCTCTTTGACAGGAGGACAGTTTCCTGATTATAGCCTGTGGAGCTCCGTAGAAGGCAAAAAGTGAGAAGGTAAGGCAGCAAGTACATAATTTAATATGATCACCTTACCACCGCAGGAGAGATATTTATGGTTCCATAGGTTAAGAGTGTGTTTGAACTGGATTCCATGTGGCAGCTCAGGAGTGATTAGCACCAATTTGGAGTCCCAAGTATTTAAAGGGAAGTGAGCTAGCCTTGCACCCCAAGAAGGCTGACATGTCTTCTATCACATCAGAGTTCAAACCAACTCCCACGAGACTACTTTTTGAGAAGTTTATTCTCAGACCTGATGTAATTTCAAAGTTCATGAGAATGGTTTTCAGGTCTTCGATGGTTTGCTAGCTACCCACTCTAAACAGGAGAGTATCATGTGCATATTGCAGATGAGATAGAGGAATTTGATCCTTTCCAATGACCACTCCTTTGTACATGTTCAACTCAATTACTTTAGATAAGAGCACTGTTAGACCTTCTGCTGCCAACATGAATAGGTAGGGGATAGGGGGTCTCCCTCATGCAAGCCTCTCTCAGGAAAGACTCTTTTGAAGGGATACCATTAACTAATATCGAGGAGGAAGCTGAAGATAGAAGCTCCTGAATCCACCAAGTCTAGCATAGGGGAAATCCCATTTGTATCATAAGATCATGCAAATATTTCCAGTTGACAATATTAAATGCCTTTTCAAAGTAAACTTTGAAGATAATTGCTTGTTTTATGAGCTTCTTCAATTCATCCACTGCTTCATTAGCAATCAAGACACCATGTAACAATTTTTTGTTTTTGATGAATGCCATTTGATTTGGAGAGATGATTTCTTCAACGCTTCCTTGATCCTGTTTGCCAGTACTTAAGATATTATTTTAGGCATAGACCCTATGAGAGTTATTGGTTTGAAGTCTTGAACTTTGAGAGGTGCATTGGTCTTGGCAAGGAGAGTGATGTGTGCTATACTGCTTCCTCTAGCTAGTTTAGTATTCCTATAGAACTCCCAAAATAGCTGCAGAATGTCAGTTGTGAATAAGGTTTTATGAATTTAAAGTGACCTGAACCTTTTCCACTACCACAGTTCTTGATGGCCTCCATTATTTCCTGTTCTGTGAAAGTACTAGTCAGTATGTCTCTGCTTGGAACCGACATCATTTTGAAACTGATGTTTCTAACTTAGGGTCTTCTTGTCCATTGATATTTAGAAAATCTCTCTTTAAAATGCTGTTTGAAGCAATCTTTGATCTGATCAGGATCATCAATCCAACAATCATTTCTCCAGATGCCATGTATGGAATTTCTGTTTTTATTTTTTCTTAGCCATCTGTGGAAGTAGGCAGTGTTAGCATCTCCTCTCTGAATCCAGTTCACTCTTGATTTTGGAAGGTCAAGCAGTCAGGTTTCTTTGTGATATCATCCAATTTGTCCCTATAGAATGTTCTTTCGTTCAGTCTGAAGATCTCTAGGAGCTGATAGATTCCAAGCTTTAATTCCTTCACAGATAACTTTGATTTTTTTTTTAGCCTGAAGCTAGAATATCCAAAAGTACAAAGATTAGAGCAGATAGAAGTCACCATGGAGTTGAATTCCTACTGGTTCACCCATTCATACAATACTCGAAAGGGTTTAGGCCCCCAGTTTAAAGTTTTGTTACAAAAAGATGCAAGGCAATGGTCTAAATCTATCCTGTCCAGGACACTTTGTATCCAATTTACATCTTGTCCTAGCCATATATCATTAAGTAAAAATGTATCAAGTTTGCTCATGGCCTTGATAGATTTTAAAAACCAAGTGAATTTCTTCTCTCCAGTCTTAGGTCCTACAATATCAGATCACTGACAAAGGTTCTGAACGCTAGTATCTCATGTGCATTAACACGAGTAGAGTTGTATTTTATCTTGAAATGATCAATAACAACGTTAAAGTCTCCCATTACACACCACTTTTCTACTTCTTTGCCTCTATGTATCTTTATAATTCATCCCATTGTGACAGCTTAGCTTGTAGGTTGTCTGCATCATAGATGTTTAGGATGTTGGCTACTGAATCCTCATTAAACCAAGAGCCAGATACACCTATAAAACCATCTCCAACTATAAAGCTTGACTTGATGAAAGCTGCCTTATTCCAAATATAAAGAAGACCCCCTTACTGGCCAACTGATCCTAAGAAATTCCAGTCAAAATTCCCATCAAACTAGATATAGGCACATATTTTTCTGCTTATATGATCCAGTTTAGTTTCCTGTAGACTTAGAAAATCAGGCTTTTGTAAATGGATTAGTTCTTTTAGTCATCTCTTGCTCCATGGGCTACCAAGGCCCCTCACATGGTATGTGATAAGCTTCATTCAGAAGGGACAACTTCTCCTAGCCTGCCAGAGGTATTGGCTGAGGTGTGCACTATTTTCTGGATGTGGACATTCATTTAAATTAGAACATCTCTAAGTTCTTGAGTATTGTCCGGGCTTACTAGACCAAGATCTATACCAATAGCTAAGACATGTTCTGCCTCAGAAATGAGATGAGACTGTGAGTTGTCTAGCATATGTTAAGGATCTAAGAATCTGCAAGACTGATGTTCAGATAACTGTCCAATCCAATTTTCTAATACTAAGAGTAGAGATGCCTGGCCCGGCCCGCCTAAACCCGCCGGGCCCGGGTCCAGAAAATCTGGACCTGGGCCCTTGGCCCTTCCTGGCGGGCTAACAGGCCCTTGGCCCGGCCCTCCGGGACACGGGCTACCCGCCGGTTTGCGGCGGGTCCTACACGGTTCCGGCACGGTTGGCCCTCCGGGTCGATGGATTTATTTTTTTTATTTTATAATATATCTTTTTATTTCGTATCCGAAAATTATATTAAAAAAAATATTTTTATAATTTTTTAAACAAGTCTAAATTTATCAATCTTTATAAAATTACAAATTTTATAAATAGTTGACAAGTTTATATTTTATTGTTAGGGTTTAGTATTCATGTTTTTGGGTTTAGGGTTTAGGGTTTAATGTTTATAGTTAGAGTTTATTTATGATTTATAAATTTTATATAAAAGTTATAAGTTTATATAAAAGTTATAGTTTATTTAAAATTTATAAGTTTATATAAATTATACTTTATTTAAAATTTATAAGTTTATATAAAAGTTATAGTTTATATAAAAAAAATTATATTCATAATTTTTAAATTTAGGGATTAGGGTTAGGGTTTAAGTTTATAAATTTTATAGGTTATGATTTATAGTTAGAGTTTATTATTTAGATTTAGGGTTTATTTTTAGGGTTTAGGGTTTATAATTAGAGTTTATTTATTTTTTATTTATTTTTTGAAAAGCAAATTTTATATATACATAGTATTTACATAGTGTACAGAATGAAAGCAAGCCCTCAACTAGACAACCTATCAACTAAGTTGTCTTCCCAATGGCCCTACATTTACATTTCTGGCGAACTCCTTCACAGAATTAGTTATCTATAAGGCTAGCCTCTACAATCCAGCACTCAGATGTAGTCACCACTGGAGTGAAAGTGGATATCATTTACATGAATCATCAAAATTTTCACTTCATGTTTCATGCCGTAGCATGGTCTGTGAGTTTAATAACATCCCTTTCACTTTATAGCTTGCCCTCTTGTTTGCTGGATATTTGCAACTAGTGATGCTGTAGCAATCATAGGTAACATAAGGGAGCAAGATCCTCATAAGCAGGATGTGTTCTCGAGAATACTTCAGTTATGGTACCTAACCTGTACCGAATTGGAAACACAGTGAAGTATAGAGCGTAAGACCACGTGTTCAGAGGTAAGGTAAAGAGACACTTCCTGTTGATGAGTAATTTGTTGACTCTGTTAGACCTAACCTGCGCCGCATTGAGTAGAAAAGATAATCAAATACAACATTATCGGTTATAATAATCTCGTGACTCATGTAATACTTGTATCAGTGTATAATAGCAGAGTAGAGGGGGACTGGCAAGTTTTCGTTGGCAGTAAGCTGAGTGCTTCACCAGTTTGGAAACTGTCATAATTGCTGCTCATAACTCCGAGAGTGACAGAATTGAACCTTCTCCTGATAGGCCAACGAAACCACCCAAGTAGCCTAAGATGCGCACTGACCTGTAGCCACATACAACCAAGGAGTAGCATTAGATAAGTTATTAAAGCTCAAATATTACCTGGTTGAATTACTGGCTGAAAGTCATGCAAGCTTGCGGCTGTATCAGCCAATCCTCAAAGTTGTAAGGGAACAGCTTTACTTGTCTTTTGGATTTTATCAATAGCCAGGATTGCATTTGTATGTTGTGCAACATCAGTTGGATATGTGGTGTTGTGGCAGAGAAATGAGATTTATTCATTGCCTTCCAAACTGTCCATATCATGATCATCCAGATTGAAGACCATACAGATATATTGACTCTTAGGGGGGCAAATTCAGCATGTGTTTGAAAGCTCAGAATACCGTCTGCTGCTGGTAGAGATAGCCACTTTGCAATTTCATCCCATAGCCTGAGAGTAGTAGTACATCTCATGAAGAGATGCTCAATGGTTTCGTCTTCAATATTACACAAGGCACGGCGGATCTCTTGGCCATATGGAATAACACCTCTTTTCTGTAGTATTGCTTTAGTAGGGACTGCATTATGAATCAGCAACCAGATAAAAAAGCAGACCTTTTTTGGGGCTAAGCTATTCCAAATTAGCTTGGTGAGGGATAGGTGGTTAGGTGTAAATATATGCTGTGAATCAGCAGCGATAGATTTGTAAGCTTTACACACCTTGTATTCACCATCATTGCTTCCTTTGAATAAGTATCTATCCTTGATACTGTCCCTTGGGAAGATGTTCAGTAGGTCGTTTGATAGACCAGCCAGATCTGAAAGTTATGCACTCCGAAGTGATCTTTTCCATCTCCAGTTCCATGCCCACCTACCATCACACCAGCTGCCGGCATCAGTCGCACTAATATCCTGATCTACCTCAATCCTGAATAGCCTTGGATAGTTCTCTGATAAAGTAGTGTTGTTCCACCATTTATGTAACCAAAATTTGATATTTATCCCACTCCCTAGCTGCAGTGAAATGTTGTCAGCAAACCAACTTTGATTCAGGATGTCCATCAAATTGAGCCACCATTCCGAGGCATACCTACAACCCCTTGGTCTTCCTACAGTTGGGATAGCCTCGGCTGGGGTCAAAGATCCTAGTCCTGCAATACAGAGGGGAAACTGGCTGCCGTATTTGGACCTTAGCACTTCTGCAGCTAATGATTGTTCACGATTCAGTAACTGCATCCCCCACTTGCATAGCATGGCTGTGTTGAATGAGGATAAACAACGTACACCCAGAACACCACTGATCACAGGTGTTGTTATCTTCTTCCACGAGGAGAGGCTCATCTTAGTCTTACCAGTAGAGCTACCCCAGAAAAAGTCACGCTGGATAGAGGTTAGATGCTTGATTACAGATTTAGGAGCCTTGAATATAGAGAAGAAATGAGTAGGGAGTGATGACAGAACCGACTGCAAGAGTACTAACTTACCCCCAGATGATAATAGCTTATGATCCCAAGCAGTTAGTGTAGTCTTAAACTTGTCAATAACCGGCTGCCAAGTAGTTAATTTCCTTGTTCTTGCTCCTACTAGCAGCCCCAGGTACTTGAAGGGAATGGTAGATGGTTGACAGTTAAGAAATGAAGCCATTTCCTCCAGCAGTGCACTTTCCATGTTTATACCAATCAACTTACTTTTGGAGAAATTGATCCTCAAACCCGAAACAATTTCAAAATTAATCAAGATTGTTTTAAAGGCTATCACAGAGCTCCAATCCGCTTGACCAAACAGAAGGGTATCATCCGCAAATTGCAAATGAGAAACAGTCACATTCTTCCTGCCTATGCTCAATCCTGAGAACATTTTGAGCTCGGTTGCCTTATTGATCATAGCCGAGAGCCCCTCAGCTGCCAGCAAGAAAAGAAAAGGAGAGATTGGATCACCTTGTCTGATGCCACAGGATGGATAGAACTCTTTAGTTGGACTCCCATTTAACAGGATCGAAGAGGAAGCAGATTCTAAAAGTCCCTTGATCCACCAAGTCCAACACAAGGGGAAGTCCATGCTTGACATGATGTGTAGTAGGTAGTTCCAATGGATTGTATCAAAGGCCTTCTCAAAGTCTACCTTGAATATCAAGGCTTTCTTATTTAGCTTTCTCACTTCATCCACAACCTCATTTGCCACTACCACGCTGTCAACCAATTTTCTCCCCTTCAAGAATGCTGACTGGGTTTTGCTGATCAGATTTCCCAGTACCAATCTGAGTCTATTTGCTAGTATCTTTAGCATGGAACCAACCAGGGTTATAGGTCTATAATCATTGACATGCAGTGGGGAGCATGTCTTAGCTATCAGAGTTACATGAGAAGAGTTACTGCCTCTACACAGTTTACCAGTCCGGTAGAACTCTCTCATGTATTGCATAATCTCTGGTTTTAGCAAGTGCACAAAATGCTTGATGAATTTGAAGTTGAATCCATCAGGACCAGAGCTTTTAGAACTGCCACAGCTGGAGATAGCAGCTTCCACTTCGGTTTCAGAGAAAGGTTGCTGCAGAAAATTCTTACTGAGTTGGTCAAGTGCTCCCATTCGAATAGCAAGAGTTGGTCTGATATTTATTTTTTCTGTGAACCTTTCTCTAAAGTGTTGAAGAAAACAATCTTTGATCATATCAGGATCACTCAACCAAGTTGGTCCATCCCAAATTCCACTGATACTGTTAGCAGATCTGGATTTTTTCAAGCTGTTATGAAAAAATGCAGTGTTCCCATCACCTTTATGTAGCCATTGGATCCTAGACTTTAGGTACGTTAAGCAATTTAGCTGTCTTGAGATGTTATCCAACTGCAGATGCAGTGCTGTTACTGAGTCTGATCAATAGTGAATGAGCCCTCAGCTTCGGCAGCCATCTCAAAGTTTCTTATGCTAAGGAACAGGGCGGCTTTCTGTTCTGCAAGATTTCTGGGTCTGGTTGAGTTCAAGATCTTAATGTTCTCCCTTAATAATCTGAACTTCACCAGTAATTGATAGCTCATAAAACCTTCACTCCTAGTATTGCGCCAAAATTGTTCCACCATCTGATTAAAACCAGTGTCTGTTAGCCAGGAATCTAGGAACTTGAGAGGCTTAGGACCCCAGTCCAGCACCTTCGAAGATAGACTTACCGGGCAGTGATCCGATCCTTCCTTAGCCAGCCCATCCTGAGACCAAGATTCATCTATATCCAGCCACTTCCTGTTGACTAAGAATCTGTCTAACCGACTCATCGCTCTTATGTTGGATCTAAATGGGCCGATTTCTAAATTCCGGAAACTTTCAAATCTGGACCAAACAATGAAATCGAACCCATATCATGCTCAATTCATGTAATAAGAGTTCCAAGGAAGCCGTACTAACCTTGGTTCGCCGGAGGACAAAGGAATTCACCGGAATCCGAATCTCGAACAAAACCGAACCGTGGAGGAAACTTGAACCACAAGGTCCCAAGGCGGAAACCCTATACCTGGAGCACTCCCTGGTGACGAAAGATGCTGCTAGACCGGCGA
>JAOWBN010206283.1:0-14311 GCA_028565015.1 Pinguicula moranensis | reverse complement strand
CCACATGCTAGTCGATTTAGTCATCTAGTTGTTCCCTTGCTAATGACTTTTGCGACTAGGGACTAATTTAGATTTTATATAAAATTATAGAGTTTCACAATTTGAGTCATCAACCCAAATGATCCATAATTGCATATCTAAAATTCAAGGAACAAAATGATTCTTATAAAATCATCCAGTATACATGAAACTAACCAGAGCACAATGCTCTAGGTCACATTTAACTAACACAAACACTATTTAATCATTTTACAAAATTTGATTGCAAACACTATTTCAACAACTTTTTTAATTTTGTATAGTTTTACCAAATACTCAAAAATTACAAAATTAAAAGGAGAAGTAAAAGGAGAAAACAACTATAGGTACAAAATTGGCCCTAAATGGTTTTGGTTTTGTGGAATTCTATGCTGAAATTATTGGATGTTGCGACAATCTTGGTATGAATTTTCATCAGTGTGTTGCCTATTATCGTAGAATTAGCAGAAAATGAATCAAACAGTACCACACATACTCGTAAGCGTAGGCAGGAACATGATCGGAATGCACTTCCAAAATACTTGATACTCGACAAAATTTCTGAAAGATTGGTGTTACTTGAAAGGATCACGTAAGAGTCAACAGAAAGTATTTCAAGAACTTAAGGATGTCGCGTAAAGCTATCAAAGAGCTATGCCAAGTTCTGTGGAGTGATTGTGGCTTGTCGAATGACCAGTATGTGTCTGTGGTTGAAAAGGTCGCTATTTTCTTATGCACACTTGCACACCACCAAAAAAAGTAGGATCTTGCAAACTAATTTTCAATGCAGCGGCTAGACCATCAGTCAAGCATTCCATCAGGTCTTAAGGGTTGTGCTAAAGCTCCGTAATAGACTACTATTACCACCTACTCCATTAGATGAAACAACTACCAATAAGAGATGAAAATACTTCCAGGTACATTTGCTTTGTTTTTAAAATGTTTTGTTTTGTTGTAGAGATACGTAGGTGCACTAGATAGTACCTATATAATATTTCACATTTAAGTAGAAGACCAACCAAGATACCGCAATATGAAGAACGTTTCATCTATATACTTGCTTGTTGGGAGGGTTCAGGAGCAGACAAGCGTATACTCTGTAATGCAATTACTCTCTAATGGACTGATGGTCCAAAAGGGTCAGTTCAGTATGATCTCTTTAGTTGATAAATGTTCCATTCTTATACTTACCTTTTTTAGTTGAATAAATTTGTAGGCACTTACTGCCTATGCGATAGTGGATACACGAATTGTTAGGGTTTTCTAACTCCATTCAGGCAAACACACTATCATCTTCGGGAATGGAGTGATGAAAATCGCAGACCATAGAATGAAAAAGAACTCTTTAATCTTCGACATGTTGTAACCCGCAATGTCATAGAGCGGGCCTTTGCTATTCTAAAGAAGCGCTTTGCCATGTTAAAGAGCCTCAGTATTATCACATTAACACATAATGTGATATCATTCTTGCATGGGGATTATTGCATAATTTTTTCATCAATGCAATGCCATACGCTCCGTTGTTAGATCGAGTAGCTAGCCACTTTTCTGGAGCTAAAGAACCCACTAAGTTAGATGAAATAGAGGACCACATCCAGACGGTCAATTTGTCTCCTGGGTGGAATGAGTTCAGGGAACAATTAGTCAATGGGATTTAGAAAACCTACCGCTCAGTTAGGGGCTAGATGCATCTTGTTTGTGTTTGTGTCGGTTGTCCACTTGTTGTGACTTTCTAAATTGTTTGTTGAACTGTTTGTTTGTGGTGACACTATTTATTTGTTATGGATTTAGACCACCTTTCTTCCACATGCAACATGATTCGTTGTCTGATATGATATTTTTAAATTATGAATATGTACTGTGTTAACATCCCGATTCATTACTTTTGGATGCTTATTTTTCTTGTATGTAGGGAAACAATAATGGATCCAGAGAGCAACTACGACGGGTTGGAGGAAGTCATTTCTGATAAGTTTGATGATCAAGCTCAGCCAACTCCAAGGAGCATATCTGGGTTGACTGCGCCGTATAAACGGCCTGAAGCCAATGCTGGGAAAGCAGTGATAAAGAAGGAAATGGAAGAAAAACCTAAGCCAACCAATACTAAGAAAGTGTATCGAACTTTTGATGAAGAAAATGCTCTACTTACGGCTATGAAGGATTTGGCACATAAGGGGTGGAAGGCCGGACAAGGATAGAAGCGGGACACTCTCCATAAGGCCACTGCTAGGGTGAGAGCTTTGGTGGATGCAAACTCAGTAACAACGAAAAATACAGAGAACAAGCTTCACAGTTGGGGTAAACAATATTGCTTACTAAATGAATTTTGTAGGTTGAGTGGAGTAGTAATAGACCAAGAGACGTATGCTATAATACTCGACTCTGAGGATATGTGGAAAGAATACTCATTGGTATAACTCCTCTTCCTCTAGTTGTTATTGTTTTTTAGTTGCCTTTAATTTATCTAACTCCATATGTATTACAGGTGAACAACAAGTACCTACCACTTAGAGGCAAGTCTTTTCCCTACTATGACCTATGGTGTGAGCTATTCGGCCAGTATCGGGCTACAGGATCAGGTGCAATGGATCATGCAATGGCAGAAAAGGAAAGTCCTGCTACAACCAGCGAGATCCAAGCAATAATTGATGATTTTGATGTTGAAAAGTCATAAACCAAGGGCAATCCTATTGCTACCCCAAAGACAAAATCCAACAAAGATGGTGCTTCTAGTGTAATTTGTGGAAAGCGCAAGAGAACGAAGCCGAATAACCAGACAAGCCTAGCATCTAAGGCCATAGATACCCTGTCCAATGTGGATGCACTATTCAATAGAGCGAAAAGCCTATTTTCAAAACAAGAGCAAATTTTGGCTGATGAATCCCAAATGGAAAAAACAGCAAGGTTGATGAAATACCTCGAAGACCTTGAAGGTCTAAACCTTGAGAACAGGCTACGCCTGGTTGATCACCTGTTGTCGCATGCTGGACAATACTACTACTGGAACAATATGGATGCAGCAAGTCAGGTCTAATTTATCCAACTATTTCGTGGAGGGAACTATCATGAACTTTGCAATGTTTATTGAGTTGTTGAAACTTTTTGACTTCTGAGTAGAATCACTTAATTCGAACATGATGTGTATTGAGCTTTGGTTGGCACTTTTTGTTTAAACTTTGCAATGTTTCTTCTGAGTTGTTGACACTGTTGGATTTATCCGTATTGTGTTGAACTGTTATGTTTAGTTGTATAGTTTTTGCATGCTTGACAAACATAGGCTTAGCTAGTTTAGATATACATGGTTGAACAAGAAAAGACTTGTGTAGTAGAGGAAAAGCAAGCAAGAACTAACATTTATATGGGAAATGTAAACCGAAAGATGTATCAGATAATTAGTGATGCAGGATCTAAATTGGTTGGTTTGTGTGTGTGCTTAACGGATCATGGATTTGAGTACTAACATTTTCCATTAAAGGTGGCAAAAGAAGTGCTGAAATGAATCAGTTAACACTTACAACACATACTATTCTAACTTTATACCAACACATATCATCATCAACACAGGTAGTGAAAGCACAAATATGGATCAATCTATGTCCCCCGAAGCAGCTCCACGTTTGTAAAGGAATATGCAAATAGAATATGATAATGCCTTTACCTGTGGAACAACTCCCTTAGCTTTAAGTTTCTTCATAATTCAAGGTAGTATCTGAAAGAAGGAAAATACTGTTACAAACAATCTGTTATGTTGTGATCCATGATTTGTGTGGCTGACATAATTTGGACTTGATGAGGAAGCACTTAATTTGGACAAGATGACGTGATGAATTAATGTAATCGCCAGTTATGGTCAATCGAACGCCATGGCATAAGCAACAAAAAACAGAGACTTCAACAACAACAAAAATTAACCATTTATTACAAAATATAACAAGAACAGATTCTTGAATATGGTAATTACTTAGGATTCGGGACATAGACACAAATTGAACAATTCTTGTTAAAGATAGAACTCCTTGCAAAGCATTACGAGTTACGACAACAAAAACAACTTCAATAGTACTAAACACTAAACTACTAAGTCTGACATACAACAAACGACTATGGAAGCTTCAAAACATGAAATTGGATAATATTTTAGGTGAAGTACTCGTAGATCCAGCCGTTGGTGGCGTGTTCTGTCATCACGCGAGAGGAAGAATTGTTGACGGCAAATAGACGCCTATAGACAGTGTAGTACACCTCATCCTAGGCATCAACGATGATCAGATTCTCTTTCAAATCCCCGATTACCCGTTCCTGTTTAACAATAGTTGGTCCTCCCATCAAATCGATTGTCAGCATCGGAAGGGGTCGATTCTTCTCATACTTAAGGCCTTCCTTGTATGCCGGGACATACATTCGCAAAGAAAATCGAGCGGGGTCTTGACCAACCGATGATACGTGCATGATGGCTGGGGTGGATGAGCGTGAGCGGCGGACAAATTATTCTCCATGTCGTCGAAAGTCACAAAAATGTCACAAGGTTGAAGATGGTAGGGTTTGTCTGGTAATTTATAACTCGATTAATGAAATGGAAGAATAACCTGGTTGGGCAGCGCAGATACCAAACGGTAGCTTGGGTGGAAAGTTATCCAGACAGACCACTACCAAACTGAGAGTAGAAAAAGTTATCCCCCGATGCGTCCCCAGTTATCCCCGAAGCCGGATTGCACTAATTTGGTTACCAAACAAACCCTAACTAGTCCCCTATAGAGGTATACATTTTGGTTCATGAGTCAAACTCGGCCTGCGAACCCGCAAAATTACTCGTGGTTCGCAGTTTACGACCCACGGTGGGTTACTGTCCCCGCGAACCAATCCATTTCTATTTTTTTTACTTCTTCTATTCTTTTTTTTTTTAAAATCAAATCTTTAGAAGGTAGTGAAATTCGAACTCTATACCAAGTTTACTTATGTAAAATTAAAATCAATATATATATATATACAAAATAAAAAACCAAAAAAAAGAGATGGCTCATGGGTTAAGACTCGTGAACTGCGGGTCCCCAAAAACCCGGTTCGCGGGTCGGTCGACCCTGCTGGGTTCGCAGGTCCAACCCAAAGTGTACAACTCTAATACCTTAATGAATACCCTGATACAGCTTTGGCATATGTTGTCAACCAAATTCAAGTATTAGCTTTGGTTTGCTTTAAGATACAATTGGTTGACCGTAGAAGTGACCGGTTTATGTGAACCGAACCGGCAGCCGTCGGTTAACCGATGTTTTATGGTTAATCGGCCGTCGATTAATTTTTTTTGATTAGCGGAGGTATCCGGGACTCTACTGATCACCCGAATAATCCCCCGGGTATATGCCCGGCGCCCACAAACCATATACTAGTTAAGTGCGGGTGGGTACGAAATTGCGTACCTCCCGAGGACCACGAGGTTGGTTGCCAGCAGGGTTCGAACACTGAATCTCTAGGCATGCTCTGAAATTCCAGTCGATTCATCACTGGACCAATCCCCGTCGATTAGTTGGTTGACTCCGACACGGTTCCAGCTAATTCCAACACAATTTTGGCTATTTTTTAATTTTTTTTTATATGACCAACGGTTCACCGACAATTTTTGCTTGGTTCGTAACCACCGGTTACAGTTCGCCAAATCTCTAATCCAGTTCCGTTTTTGAACCATCGGTTCGAGCAGTTTACGATTCACTTTCAAAAAAACATGTTACCATTACCAGCAAAAGACTTAGACCAAATTTAAGCATGAATAAACGTGTTATCTTCTTTTGGGAAGGTAGCGTGACACAGTAACAAGAATGTAAAAAGATTATCACTAATTTGTATTTTTTTTAACACTTCACAAATATAAGATTTCTTATATAATATAGCTTAGTGATTAAATTTTTGTAATATTTACTGTATTACATGAAATAAAAATTATGACTAAAACCAACTTTACCCAATATATTTTCAACTAAGTTGAGGTCTGGGGAGTCTGATGTACGTGGTCTTACTCTTGTAATTATACAAAGATGCTGTTTTCGTTTTGCGACCTAGACGGGTATCGAACCCTGAACCTCGCAGTTGTGAAGTTTAGTTGCTCACCACTTGAGCAAGCTGAACTTGATCTCACTTGAACAGGATTTGAGTAGTATATTAGATTGAAGCGAGGCAGGAATCTGGATTCACGTTTCCATGTAACATGATCGGTGTACAAGGAGAAGAAAGAGGAAAAATTATACTAATTCGATATACTATTTCTATGGGGTTTGGGGGAAAAATAGCAATTGATGAGAAATAGAAGCGGAGGCCAATCAAGTGGATATGGTGCTAACAGAGTCCGCAAGCTCCTCAAGTAATTCCTTCTGCTCCATAGAAGTACATGACTGCATTTAAAAGTATTACCATTGCAGGAATCCAGGAAACATTCATAAAAAGAATTAGAATTGATGCATGTCATGAACCAGAAACACAGCCAAGAAATTGCGCAAGAGATGGGAGGCTGAAAATCATGTACCTGAACGGCTGTTTCAATGTCGCCATCCAGAAAGGATGTAAGCTCAAAATTCATTTTTAATCTGTGATCTGTAACTCGGTTGTCCTGGAATTATAGAGTAAAAGGCGAAAGTAGCAACTATTAGTGTATTAGTTGTAGGATTCTCACGTTAAAACTGGAAATCTTGAGGATTTAAAAGGCCCTCGAGTATTTGTAACACATAAATCTCTTGCTAGAGCTATACAACACAAGGCTTTTTTAACATGCTCTGAGGGTCACTTTTGCTTTGCAGTACCTTATAATTGTATGTTCTGATCTTTTCTGCACGAGCCCCACTCCCCACCTGCCATGTTGCAAGTGCAACCATGGATCAAAGTGAAAGAAAGAATAGTGTTTTTACTATGCAAGGAGGCAAGGCGTTAAACCTGCATTTGTCGCTGGGTCCTCAGCTTCTCCTGTTGTTCTCTTACTTTTATATCATACCTGAAGTACTCGTACCAATCAAGACATTAAATTCAGCAATCAAATGATACTATCGAGGAACATTTAAGCATCTACCCAAAGATAAACAAAAAAAATCAATTTACACAGCGAATACCTAGAATCAGAAACCGAGCTGCTTCATCAGTATAACAATAAAGTCACATATAAAGGAAAAGCTGCTTACAGTTTAGCCCTCAATAATTGGAGGGCTCGACTCTTGTTTTGAAGTTGTGTTCTTTCTTCTGTGCAAAAAATTCTTATTCCTGTAGGTTTGTGGAACAGATCAATTGCTGTCTCCACCTTATTGACGTTTTGCCCTGCATTAAGAATTCATGCATGATTTAGCTAAGAAAAGAAAGGTCCAACTTATTATAGAGGTGGATAAAAAGTGATTACCAGATAATCAATTGAAAACTCTCACTCAGAAACCTACCTCCAGCACCACCAGATCTTGCTGTTGAAAGCTCAATATCTTTCGGATCAATTTCAACATCAACCTCATCAGCCTGATACGAGACATAGCATAAGATTGAGATTCGATGAAGGAGAGTCAGCCTATGATAATATGCCAATAAAGTTGAAAGCACCATATACATGACCGAAACCACCCTAAACCAATGATCATTGATTTAGGTTTTTTGTTTAAATAAAAATAAAAATAAATTGTATTTTAGCTACCATGTGCTCTTGTGCACGCATGGAAGCTCATATTGTGCAGAAAAGTTACTATCAGGAACACCATAATTTTATTATCGAGGTTACCAACAGAACACATGAATTGACATGGATGGTACTTCTTAGATTAAACGATATATGCCAAACAAGTATAAAGGTAGATGTCCTTGTGAAAAGTTCAGAAAGATTACTCTTAACGATTTCAACATAAGTATCCAACCTGTTGATTGATGAAACAAAAATGAGTAGCAAGTTTGTTATAGAAGAAGTTACCTCCGGCATAATAGCTACAGTAGCAGTGGACGTGTGAACACGACCTTGGGCTTCTGTTCGAGGAACACGCTGTACTCGATGGACACCTGATTCGTACTTTAGCTTGCTATAAACACGCTTCCCTTTTACTTCCATCACATGTGTCTTATATCCACCTTTTTCAGTCTTCGAATAGCAATATGTAAGCTAAATCCAACCAGCATACTTTATGTCCTATGCAAACAGGCATAAATTACCTCGGAGCTGGAGATCAGGGCAAACTTCCATGAATTGCGTTCACAGTACTTCTGATACATGCGTACCTAAGATATGATTGGAAAAAAGTATCGTATTGTCATGCTTTCCATTAATATACTGGGGAAAACATGAGTTGCAATTAACAATAGCATGCATGCCTATCAAAAAAAAAAGAAAAGCATGCATGTACCTACAAGATCACCAGCCCAAAATCCAGCCTCATCTCCACCAGTACCAGCCCTCACTGTAAATTAGGAACATCAAACATTATGATAACACACAGTGGCTGCAGTGCTACATAATTCAATACAATAAAACAGAGAAAGAAGATAATATAACTTATCCCAGCATAAGTTTGTCACGTGCAAGTGATAAAATAGATAATTATTGCAATTTATTAAAGATGTTAGATTACAATAAGAAAGAGACAGGAGGACCAGAGAAGTGACAGACCATATTTCACTGCTTGATATGATTTGGTAAGGTCAGATATTTCGAGGATAATCGAAAACAGTGTAATGGCAGAAAAAAAAATAGAGAGACTCCCAGCAAAGTCTGACTGCAAAACCAAATCATTTAAGCAACCAAGTAGATTGCTCGTAAATAAAGTTCCTGACTCATGAAATAGAGACATTGAGTTGATAGCAATATTAGTGTAGTGGACCTAGTGGTACGTTGATAATGCAGTTTCAAGTTTTTGTATATCACCGAGTTGATTGGTATGCAAACTAATAATACAATTACCTTCAAGCATTATGTTTCTGGCATCAAGTGGATCTGTTGGAAGTAGCAAGACCTAATGTCATGAAACAAAAACAGGAGAGTTTAAACGACTTATAATGATAATAAGAGAATTGGATGATACTTGACAAATTCTGGTCATCTAAAAGGAGATTCAAGAACCTTTAGCCTCTCTTCAGCCTCTTTGACTTGCTGGTTTAAGCTTTCAATTTCTGAAGCTATCATCTCAGCCATGTCTTCATCATTCCCAGCTTCTTTGGCCAAAGCTTAATACAGAGTAAAAGACATCAGAGACATGTTTTATAAGGCAGAGTGGAGTCAATATCTTTTCCTAATTCTGAAAAATAACAATATCTGGGATTAGGAAAACTAAATAAACCTTTAGTTTCCTCCAATTGTTTCTCACAATCCTTGAAGCTCCTATATGCTGAGACGACCTACTAGTTAAAAGAATTAGCATTAACCGTGTAAGAACATAACAATGATAGGTACATTCGCAATCCAAAAAGAAAGAAGGGAATCATCAAAGAGCAATACCACATCAAGTTCTGACACAGATTGCGCTAGTTTCTGATATTCACTTGGATTTGAGACCACATCTGGATCACCCAGTTTAACCTAGAATCCGGTATGATGACATAAATAATGAATACTCTCAAATTTTCCCATATTTTGGGAAAAAGGGGAAACTGTAACCAACATTAAACCAAAAGGTACATGCCACATATTCCACCGGAGAAACTACGGTCCAGTTCATACCGATAATTCTTTCCACGTCTTCTCAGCCGACTCCAATTTTGTAATCATGTAAGGTTCCTACAATTTCCACCGAAAGAATAAGCACCAAAGAATGAGTAAAACCACAGCAAGTACCAGACAGCTAGAAACATAAGTATTTATATTCTCCTACTCCATATTCAAGAAAATTTCAACTGTTCACAATATTCGCGAACTAGAAATTACCGCCATGCATCTCAATTTTCTAAAGCGCCTGCGAGGCTGAACGAAGCAAGCACGCCGCTGAAACCAGCCTTCCCCGTGGAGGCGTGCCGCGGCAGGATAGAATCCAGGCGTCAAATTTGCTGTTACGCTGGTCATCGCGTCTTCTCCAGCAGACAAGATTTGGATAAAACGCGCGGATGGGAGATCCTTTAGTTCGCTCCCGCTCTTGCACTCTCGATTTTCTTGTCACGCTGTGCGATTTGTGAGGTTGCACGAGTATAGGGGGACTAGAACGTTATGGATAGAGTAATACGGGCAACGGAGCCACTTATAGTGCAAGAGAATATAAAAAGAAGCTCACACAAAAATTTGATACGCTAAATTTAATGAGCCCAAATGTTAAACACGGCAAAATAATTGATTCAATTAGTGGGCCCATTAATTTTTTTGCGATTTTCTTGCTCAATTTTTTTGGGGTTAGTAAATTAATGAACACGATCCCTGTCACTGCAATTATTATTGAGCATGTTCCATCATTTAAATCTCAGACTCTGTCTACAGACGAGATTTAGTGAGTATGTTTTGTTTGATTTTGTTTATGTTCCATCATTTAAATATAGGTGGATCTAGGGTGCCGGGCCTTTTTTTTTATAGTTAATAATGAATTTATTCAATAAAAAGGTTATTTACAAGGGTATGGACATATCTTCCCTTTTAGAGGTAGATGTCTCACTAAATACATGCATCTTCACGGAGGATAGTACACGTCGAAGCAGAGACCCGGTTGATGCACCCAATCGTTCAATGTGACTACGGTAGGTTTTAATTCATGAGCTGTTAGCCAGTTCCACGTTTGAACTTTAATTTGTTCAATGCATGAATTGATATCGAGAGTTCCATCTTCATGGGCTATTGTGTTTCTTTGTTTCCAGATAGCCCAAATAGTGGCTTTCCAGATGGATCTCCAGAGATCCAGTCCGTTATGCTGCGGTCTTGGGCCCATATGGGATAAGAAGTGGGTAATGATCGCGTCCGGCCCAACTGTATGTAATCCCATCCACTCGTATATTGATGTCCAGATGTTGTATGACAAGCTATAGGAACAGAACAAGTGAGCCACCGATTCTTGGACATCTTTGCAGAGTTTGCACTTAACCTGTTCATCATTGAGCACGATGCCGCGGGTTGCTAAGTTCTCCGTTGTAGCAATTCGACACTTGAGAGCCCTCCAACAAAAGAGTGTGACTTTTCTAGGGGCCAAATTTCCCCATATCATCTCCAATTCCGGTACTGATTGGGAGGGCAGGGTCGAGTTCTGACGAATCACTATGTAAGCGTTTCTCGGAGAGTACTTTCCTTTGGAACTGTCTGTCCATCTCCATGTGTCACTGCGGGAGTTTGGTGTGAATAGATTTAGGAGCTCAATTTCTATCTCGTATACTCTCTCCAGGTGATACTGACTTAGTAGTCAACTCCAGTTCGTTCTGTGTAGTAGCGCCGAGACTGTAAGGGTCCACGCTCAATGGAGGGATATGTCCTTGTCAGCCACCATGTTAAATAGGTATGTGTATTGCTCCGAGAGAGGTCCTGAGCGTCGCCAGTCGTCGCTCCAGAAACATGTGTGACGGCCGTCGCCTGTGACTCTGATCAGCCTGGAGAAAAACCAGGATGAGTTGATGAACAGGGCGGCGCATGAGCTTTCCACCAGATCGACACTCTGCTGCGGCCAGGGGTTAGGAAGGGGGTCCAGTCCCCGTGTCTGGAAGCTTGAGACATGTATTTTGTTCTGATTACCGCTAGCCATTGTCCTTCATCCTCTATACGAATTCTCCAGGCCCACTTGCTGAAGAGAGCCATGTTGAATGCTTCTAGGTCCAAAAGGCCGAGGCCACCCGCCTCCTTAGGACGCCATAGGTCACTCCACTTAATCCAGGTAATGGATGTTTTTTGTGTGTAACTCGAGCACCACAGAAAGTCTCTGCATATCCGGTTCATCTCTTTGATAATCATTTTTGGAGCTATATACATGGAGAAGTGATACACGGGTATGCTGCATAGGATGCTTCGGATAAATGTCACCTTTCCTACGAAAGAGAGAAATTTGTTAGTCCAGTGAAGCATTTTTTTATCACATTACCTCTGTTACGTGTCTCCAGCTGCTGCTGTGCCTCGGATTGCAGCCTACTTTGATTCCAAGTTAGTTAAATGGTACCGTCATCAACGAGCAGCCTAGTAGATTGGCTAGGTGAGTGTGTTGCTATGCAGGGATGTTGATACATAGCATGCTGCTTTTGTGGAAGTTGATGCGCAGTCCTGATATCAGTTCGAAGATCCAGAGTATGGCCTTCATAGATAGTATGTTTTCTTGATCCCCAATGCCAAAGAAAAGGGTGTCATCCGCATAGAGGGAATGGGTAAACATTTCATCCGACACCCGAATGCCCCTGAGTTTTCCTTTACCAACAGTTTCTCTAATCAGCATATTGAGGCCTTCAGTAGCGACTACAAATAGCAAGGATGAAAGGGGGTCGCCCTGTCTCAGTCCGCGCTTGATGTCAAATATGCCAGAGGGGGAGCCGTTGATCAGAATACTGGCCGAAGCTGAAGAGATGCAAGCCTTGATCCATTTTATCCATTTGGCAGCGAATCCCATTTTTTCCATCATATGATATACGAATTTTCAGTTGACGGAATCAAAGGCCTTGGCAAAATTGACTTTGAGGAAGACTGTTCTTTCCTTTTTTATCCTGGCGTGATGCAATAGCTCGTTGGCCAAAAGGATTCCGTCTTGGATTTGTCTGCCTTTGATGAAGGCGAGTTATTCCGGTGATATAATTTTGTTGATCACTCTTTGCATCCGGGCGACCAGAATTTTAGCCAGCAGTTTGTAGGCACTGCTGACGAGAGAGATGGGCCGGAAGTGTGACAATTCCGACGGGGAATTCACCTTGGAGGCTAGGACAATAGAGGATGCATTAAGGGGGCGAAACATGGATCCTGTTTGGTGGAATTCCGCCAGGAAGTTCATATAGGCGGCTTTAACAATGTCCCAGTTTGTTTGAAGGAATGAAAATGCGATGTCGTCAGGGACGAGACTTTTGGAGCCAGAGCATGACCACAGTGCCTTGCAAGTTTCCTCTTCAGAGAACTCGACTATTAGCATCCTGTTGTCATCATCTGTGAGAGTGTTTTGGCGTGGCGCAGAGAGTAGAGGCCTTGGAAAATCCTGTTCATCAAAGTGGTTAGCAAAGTATGAATTTATACCATTATTTACCTCACTTACGTTGGTTGTCCAAACTCCGTTGATGTGCATTCCATGGATGGTGTTTTTATGTCTTCTGTGTTTGACAGTGGCGTGGAAAAAGGCCGTGTTTCCATCTCCATCTGATATCCAACGTGCACGGAATTTCTGCATTATTAATGAGGTGTGTCATTTTTTGACCTCTTTCAGTTCTTTTCGCGTTGCATCACTCTGCTGTAGTTCATGGGCAGTGAGCTGCCTTTGCTCACATATTGCGTCCAAGCAGTTTATTTTCTCTTGCAGGATGTTCATCTGCCGGTTGATGCAGCCGAAAACATCCCTGTTCCAGTCTTGCAATGCGTAGCAGAGTTTTTTAATGGAATAGTGCAGTATGGAGCTTTGTATACCTTGAAGAGATATTGCTTGCCATGTTTCTTTCACACAGTCTCTGAAATTCAGATGTGAGGTCCAGCAGTTTAACATATTAAATGTTTTAGGACCCCAGTCAGCTTCTTCCGGATGTAGCAGGATGGGGCGATGGTCGGCAATATTTCTTTCAAGTGCCATTTGAATGAGGTTTGGCCATGTGTTTATCCAGCTGTTTGTCAACAGAAACCTGTCCTCTGCCGTCTAGCCAGGTATAACTGAATCTGTGAAGCGGCAAATCCACTAGATTGTTTGATAAAATGAATTGATTGAAGGTTCTCATTTCTGACGTTTCCTGACCAATGTAATTGAACTTCTCATCAGGGCATCTGACGGTGTTATAGTCGCCTACTAGACAGAAGGCCATTGAGGGGGCGTTCTGAATTGCTGTTGATAGATTCTGCCAGAGAGTTCTATTAGCAGATGAGTCCCCTGATCTGGCGTATATATTTATGAGCATGAGAGGCTCGTTATTTGCAATGTATCTCCCCTCAATTACAATGGCGTGTTCCTGTGGTGTGACTTGTGTTACAGAGAAGGCTGCCAAGGACCACATCACTAGGAGTCCTCCAGAGTTGCCGTTGGACGGCTTGTATGCCCATTGAAATTCTGAATGACTCCAAAGTTGTTGTGTAATAAAATGATCCAGCTTCTCCTTTTTTGTCTCTTGTAAGCACAGAAACTCAATGTTGTGTTTGTTTGATAGTCTTTGTATAGAAGCTATTTTCCCCGGGGTTCCCAAGCCGCACACATTGATAGACAGGATTCTCATTACGCTGACTGAA
>JAOWBN010206273.1:0-14311 GCA_028565015.1 Pinguicula moranensis | reverse complement strand
AATTCATCGCCTCTTGAGAGCAGTTTCCTGGATGACTGGGGAGAAAATGCAGTCTGCGTTTGAGATCTTCGATGAGGTGAAGCTATGACATTTTCAACAGCCATACCTTACAAGGTTTCCTGGGCTAGTTGGGAACTTTTTCCTGCAAAAGTTGCCAACTTGAGGGATCTAATAAGATCGAAGTTACTGAAAATGAGTAGCATGCCAAGTCTGAAAGGGTTATTTTACTATTTAACAAAGAATAAGAGAATGTGAATGGCTCATCACTTGTACAAAAAGTCTGCTTTTTAGAAGCCAACATAAGAGATATATTTCAACAACACATAGATGACCAAGAACAAAAACGTGCGTCCTGCTGAAGTAATTTCAAAGTCTCTGATCAACCTCAACGAAAACCTGAGAACGATACTACTCTCTTCTCTCTATCTTGTATTATCACTTAGCTGAGCCATCTTCAAAATGGGAAATTTGATTCTACACTTGATACAATCCAATTGCACTACAGTTGTTGTTTTTAATCATGACTTTCCAACTGGTACCTAAACCTAATTAATGAACCATTACCGGTTCAATAAAACCAAAAATGGATTCAGATCAACTCCCAGAAATCGAACTTTCTCCTAAACCTTTCAAATGCATGCTGCTACCCTTGAATCCATTCCAATTTGATCACCCTTTTCTTTAAATCGATAACATAAAAACACTTCTCTAATCAAATAATCATCCGATTTTCAAATTCATACATTCTTTAAAAACTCCGAAAGTATCAGGGAATCATCCATAAAAAGACAGATAGACTCAGCAGATCTGGATGAGCTAATGAATTGAAAGGAACAAAAGCAAACGAACCGATCTGATGCCTCTGACGCAGTTGGAGTAATAAACACCGCTCCTCTCGAATCAAGATGCAAAAGATTAATAAAACTCTCTCGACAATGAATGAACTGAATCCTTGATATCCCCGCGTTGAACTTTTGTGTAGTTATTGTAATCTTGTTAATTCACGCGCTTCTGGTTCTGTCTGGTCATTTGTCAAGATAGGAAGCTCATGCCTTGCTGGTGGCATGAAACGAACCACGCACGACTCTACAGAAGGAACAAAATAGAATGGAATGAATGATGTAACTATAAATAAATAAAGAGGAAATTCGGCCAAATTAAAATGTACAAAACGAGCCGGGTTGGGGGCATTTTACAAAGAAATTATATAGCGCAATACATTGCCAAATGACCAGAATATTCATGTGTTGGGTCTATGTTAGTGTTTAACAAAGAGGTATTTTGATCATTTTGCACCGTCTTGCGTAGTGCAAGACAGGAAAGTGTCATGTGCTATATTATTTCTGCATTTTACAGTTTCCCATCAACCGTCTTGGTTTGGTTCGGGTCCATTTAGGAAATTCGGGTTTTCTTAATCATGATCATGTTGAAATCTCAATTATTTGAAATAAGTCGAGTAATTGAAAAGGTCGCAAGAGGAGACCATTGAATTTAGCAGGAAGTTTAACGTGAAAATTGTAGAAGAATGAAGAATCTTTAATTTGACTGTTTGATCTTGAAAACAAATTCCTTCTTGAATTATGTAGCACATATGAAGTTTTAGTTGAAACATTGCCAAAATTGTACTCAAATTGACATTCTCATTTTGCTTAATGAAATATCCTAAATAGCTTGATTGCCTGATGTATATAGCATTATAGCATTATCTGTCTTCTTCAAATGTTATTATAGTCTTCTACATTGCTACACTTTACGTGATTCTCCCTTTTGGAACCTACATAAATATGACTGCAAGAATGTGACCATAAAAAAATGTCTCTTGCTGTATCTCCTTATGCATCTTGGAAAAGAGAAATCCCCACATATTCTAAAGAGAAATTGGAACTTAGAGAAATGCATCCAATCAAACTAATAGGAAAACAAAATGCAAACTGATTCATATTAGGAAAAATACAAGTCAGTCTCTCAATTCATGCTTTCATCCAAGCCAAGAACACTGCCAGCTTCGTCTACTCAATTAGAAAGGTACAAGGACTCTTCAACAAACAAATCAAGGTCTTTTTTCTCACTTCTGCAAATCTAATCGACAGCCAAAACAAAGAATTGGAGGCAATCTTTTTTTTTAACACATCCTCTTGCTTCACTTTCTCTAAGTAGATTCATTTGCACGCAAGGTTACAGTCGTGGAAGTAGGTCACCTTCAAAACAGAGAGCATACAGTTACACATCCTCTTTCCCAGTATTTTCATCCAAGTGTTGGCCGTCTTTGTCTTTCAGGAGGAATCGAAGACATACATTTCCCAGTATTTTCATCCAAGTGAAGAAATTGCACCTCTCTCAAGGACACAGCATCTAGCCGTTGAAACCTGTCAATGGACACCTTTTTTTAGCTGAACATCATTTCTTTCAACAGTTTTGTATGAACATTATAATAAAATACCTTCAAACATTCCCAGAAACACTGTTTAATCACAACGTGCTTCCAATTCACACAAATCTCACCTCAAAACTCTCAAGCAGAGAATAGTTGGGAACATAAGAATCAGTTGAGAACATAAGAATCCAGAAAAAAACGTAAAGTAAGAAGAAAAGAGAAACCTCATAAGGATATTTCAGACTGTGGCTACGGTTAAGAAGAAAGTAACGGCCTATTGCAAGTTTTTAACAAAGGATCCATCATATTTTTTCTGCATCAAACAATCACATATCAAAAGCGTATTTGTAAGGACGCGGCACACTTGTTCTATTTCAAACAGCTTTGAGAAAAGTTTCAAAACACTTACAAGCACCATAAACCTTACAATGTCTAAATATAACAAAATGAGAATCAAAATCACCATAAAATTAAGGATGCTCATCTGCATTTGTTAAGTCTTCTACTTATTCTACTTGGTCATTCCCTCCATCTGTAAATTTTTTTTCAAAAATGAGATATGTATAAAAATAGTAGATTATAATAACCTATCATATCATATCATAACATACCTTCAATAATGATGATATTTTTGGTACGATTTTTATTTTGTGGACAATTTCGCTTGTACAAACTTGAAACAACACTTGCATTGTCTTTTCTTCTTTTCTAGGTTTGACTCAAGACCACTTTTCATCCTAGAGCTTGAATAATGAGCAATTCTTTTTCCTTCTACCGCTTTCACTTCCTTATTCCTTCCTTTGGTTTGTGAAATATTTGGATCTAGAAGCATTATTTGAGGTAATGAGCCGTAACTTCTACAATATCTTCAATACCATCATCCTCATTAAACACATTCTTTGATAATTCTTTCAAACTGTCCATGAATTTGAGGTACCTTGGTGTTGCTAAACAAGCCAATTTTGTTGACTCTTGAACCATGTGGTTAAGTCTCAAGGCCTGACCATGTTCGCCGTCGCAATTCCGCAATGGTTCTGTAGAATCCATTCCCCTAAATTTATTGGCCTCTTTCCTCCATCGTGCGAAAATGAACTGTTCTGCTATATTATCAACATCTTGATGAACAAGTACCTTCAATATATGCCTAAAGATCAAGCCAATGAACTCAAAGTGTTTGCATCCACAAGTACCAGCAAGAGTTTCCATGTTCAACTTCACTACAAATTGATCATTGTAACCACCTGTTTTATGCAAAACTTTGAATGAGCGATGTTCATTGTCGCGATCCAATGTTTCCACCTTGTACATATTTACTTCCACCCATTCATCCTTGAATTTCTTAAAAATTGTTCTAGTATATATCTCCGCCGCATGCCTCAATAGAAACTCATCCTGCTTAACAAGACGATTCTTGTGTTCAGATTCAAAATCCTCATCACTTTCCCTTTGCACCAACCTTTTCAGTGCGTGCTCATAATTTACAACAAACTCCTTAAGAGTTGTCGTTGATGTGACGAAGTCATCAAAGAATACATTTACTCCCTCACTACGCCCAGTGGTATTCATCCTTGCAAAAAATGTGGTTTGGTTGTATACCGGCACCCATGAAGTACAAATTTCATAAAGATGTCTAAGTCATTCATTCCCTTCTAAATTATAACTGGTCATCAGATTCTTTCACTGTTCCTCGAAATCAGACTCTGTATAGGTACAATGAAGACATGTTTTCATTGCTTTTTTGAAGGTGGAATCCTCGGAATACACATTGGCAATTTTTCAACAAACTTCTTCTTGATATGCCAAAGGCACAAGCGATGACGGCTGGTGGGAAAAATTTCTTCGATGGCTCTCTTCATTGCCAAGTCCTGATCAGTAATAATAGAAATCGGAGGATTTCCTCCTATAGCTCTCAACCACGTCTCAAATAACCACAAAAAACTTCCCACTGTCTCATCATAGAAAAGGGCACAACCAAACTGTATAGATTGTGAATTATGATTTACCCCAGTAAATGGAGCAAATGGCATGTCGTACTTGTTTGTGAGCTACGTCGTATCAAATGTAATGACGTCATCAAAGTACTTGTACGACATCCGCGATCTAGCATCCACCCAAAAGAAGTTGGTTGCTCTACCATTATCATCGCACTGCATCGAATAGTAGAAGTGTGGATTCTCATCTTGCTTTTTCCTGAAATAATTTAATACACTCTGTGCATCTCCCATATCTTGCTCCCTATGCCTCACATCTCTTAAGTGGTTATAACAATCTCGTTTATCAAACCCCAAATTGTCACCACCAAATATTAAGGGGAGTTTTGACACTCGCAAATTTTCTCTGCGAAATGCTTCGGTTAAATCATTAACCACTGTTGGCATATGCCTGTTGCACTTCATCTTCATTCGCTTGCATGAGGTAACTGGTTTATGGTTATGATTATCATTGAAGCCCGTTACCTTCCACTTCGAATGATATTTATCGAATGTGATCCGAAAACATGCAGGACACCCACTTTGATGGTCGACCCAGTTCTTTTTCCCTTGTTTTTCACATCTTCTTTATCAATAATCGGTGTCTCAGTAGGGGCGTTTGGTTCATGCTTCCCTTCATGCACACAAACGTATAATCTGCCGGTGACATCATCAGAGCGTTGTTTTCTCTTATATGAAGATTTTATGCGTGTCCAAAATCCTTCTTGTCTACCATAATCTTCATAATAGTCGCCTTCTTCTTTCAAAGTATCAAAGAACATCCTCTCATATGGTTTTTCTAGAGCTGTCGATGGGGTCAATTTAGCAGGGTTCAATTACACATCTGGACTACCGTGCAACGGAGCGTCCTCTGCCAAATTAAATGCAGCTGCAAAAAATATTTCAGTATTAGCAAACACATTCATCAAAAAAAAATGCTAATATAGCAGCAATGAGGCATTCTTACTGTCAACTGGCGGCTGCCCGTTGTTTGGGAATTCAGCAGAGCTCAATTCAACATCTTGACTATCTTGCAGAGGATCATCCTCCCCCAAATTAAATACAGCTGCAAATAATATTTCAGTATTAGCAAATAAATTCAAACGGTCAAAATGGTAAAATAGCAGGAATACGTTTCTTACTGTCATTTGGCGTCTGTCGGCATTGATGGTTATCATGCTGCTCAGAATTCATGTTAGTAGACGAAGCCGATGTATTGATTAGAACCTCTCGCTGCTTCAACGTATGGTCCCAAATGATGCAGTCCACTCGCGGTGACTAAACAATATACTAAATCACCTACAACAGTAGTTTCAAAATTCAACAAGTCTCTAACTTCTGAAGCACAAGAAATAATTGAAACAAAATTCAGCAGTAAATACCAATACAACACATAATTCGACAAGGTAAAATAGCAAGAATGTTAGTACTCCATACTAACTCTTCATCTTTTACTATATGACACTTAATTTTCATCAACTAAATGGACAGGAAGATTAGGAACAGTCCGAACAGTCCATGCCCATCAAATATTCTGAACAGTCCAAACTGCAATAGGAAGTATCGATAACTAACAGTCGTTCATGTGTGTACAAACATCAGTTATACAAGATTCAGCTCCCAAACCTGATGGAGTCCAGGAAGAGGCCACTTATAATAGCAGACATCTTCCATTTGCTGTTTTACCAGTCCAGAATGATATAATGTTGCATCAACTTACCGAAATCTTTGAACTTGTGCCAAAAGTGATGAAGTCTATATCCTTTCTCCAGAAACACTAAAACAAACGCGAATTCAGAAAAAGATCGCGAATTCAGAAAAAAGTACGCAGATTCAGAAAGAAAAACAAAGAGAAGGAAATTCAGAGACCAACCCTACTCCCTACAGCTCCAGATGACACGGACAGAGTTCCCAGCGTCTGAAAAATCAAAGGCCGGCGCAGATTCACTAGGTCTGAGTATCCGAAAATCTGTGAACTGAACCCATCGCTAGGTCGGCGCAGATTTCCTGACCGGTTGCCGTTGATTTCCAGAAGAACGGAGAACTCGTGATTCCCTGGCAATGGGGACCAGTCCTTCGAGCTCCTTTTGCGCAAAGGGATTTCTTGGATTTAGGCGGAAAGGGATTTCTCCAGATTTCTTCGAGCTCCTTTTGCGCAAAGGGATTTCTTTGTGTATCTCGACGGGAAAGCATTAAGGCTGGAGTCTAATCTTGGCCATCCATTTCTTTTGGATCTAACGGCCCAGAATAAGTGTTTACATGTGTGTTTTAATGGGTGTTCATAGAACCCACCTCTATATATATATATATATATATGTTAAAAGTACATTGATACAAGCTATAAGTTGAAAATTACTAATACAAGCTATTAGTTGAAAATTACTAATACAAGCTATTAGTTGCAAAGTAGTAATACAAGCTATAAGTTGAAAAGTAAATTAATCAATAAACATTGATTAATCAAAAAACAAAATAAAAAACATTGACTAGAAATTTTTGAAGATGTCTCTCTCTAGAAAAATACTCTGACTTCTCTCTAAAATATGGCGTCTTCATCTGCAACACCTCCTGTTCACCTTGAATTTCCTCCTTCATCCAAACCACGAGAGGATTCTGTAACTCAAAAAGATAGGCAGCACACTTCTGATAATGTTGAATGGCAGACTGTGAATCCTAGTCCGAAGAGGGACAAAGGAAAAAGGAACCTACAATGAGGATGGCACTGAATCGTTCAGAAGAGATTTCATCTCTAAACTTTGCGCTGATTCAGTCTCATACCATATCTCTAACTTCCCTCCGGGATGGCAGAAGAAGGACATGCGGTAGGTATTTTCGGGTTTTGGGCAGGTTACAGACATCCATCTCCCCAGGAAACCGGCGACGAATGGCCATAGCTTCACATTCGTGCGCTTCACCAAGAAATCTGCAGGTCCTAACTTGCTGGGTAAACTGAATAATATCTGGATCGGTTCACACCTGCTTAAAGTGAGCGAAGCTAGGCCGGGAAAGAAGGAATTGGATAAATTTGTGGTTATAGAGGTTCAACACCCAGGTCCTTCGGCTTCAAATATTAGGGAGGCGGCTCCTCAGAAAGCGATCAAGTTCAACCCGGACCTAGCTGCCTCGGAATGGTTGCACAAGTGTCTGATTGGTATACCTCGCCCTACTCTAGATCTCGCCAGTCTTCGCTCCATCCTCCATGATTCAGGCTATGCAGGTAGCGAGGTGGCACGGTTGGAAGGTGGATAGGTGCTCATCATTCTGGCCACTGTTGAAGATCCGGAAAAACTTGTACTTGACTATGAAACATGCGATCCGTTTACTTTCGCTTCGTCCTTGGTAGATAGTTAGCAGGAAACTTGCTCGATCAATGTGGCTCCAAATCAGAGGTATTCCACTTCACAGCTAGTACAAAGACTTCTTCACTGAGATTGCTACAACCTTAGGGACTTTTCAGAAGGTGGATCAAAGAACGCTTGAACACTGTGAGATGCAATACAGCCGCGTATTCAGATCTTGACGACCAGCAATGATCTAATACAACAAACTATCGAGGTGGAAACAGAGTTTGGGAAGTTCTGTATTCATGTTAAAGAGGAAATAAAAAATAGAGCTCGGTTAGACGTGGGAAAGCCGGCGGGTAATGTCTGGAATCGTTCTAGACTGAATTTGTCAGAATCTGATTGGCTGAGTTTGCAAAGGAAGGATACCTTGTTCCGGTTGCTCTTGGAGAAACAGGATGCAACGAGAGCAAGGTACTCAATATGCAAAGGAGATTCCCCAATCTCAGGTGGAATCCTCGCCAGAAAATACTCTGAGAAACACGCCCGAAGGCTCACCGGCTGACCTTCCACCGGTGAACATGGATTTTGAAATCGAGCCGTTGGCGACAAAACCAACCAATACAAAGTCTCTGATTGGATGGATGAGATGGCAATCAAGGAGCTCCCTACTGGAAGTCTGTAACAGTCTGCAATTCTAGCAAAAGAGAGCACTGTCAGTACTTTAGAGCCGTTGACGGAAAATAGACATGGAAATGACCAGGGCAAGCTGATGTGGGTAAGAAAGTCCACTAAAGAAAGATCTCAATATTCTAATTCCCAGCCACATGATTTCCAAGGAACAGTACTAGGATAATACAATATTGTACGACCCAACCCCAATGTGACAACACCCTCCCCTGCTGGCTATGACGCAGGACCTCAGCCTCCAGCTAATAAGAACAAAAAAGTCCAGATCCCTACAGTCTTTTACGGTTCTCACCAGCCAGCTCTCTGTTACTCTAACTTCATGAGCAACCCTCCTAGTCTAGTACATATGGGAAAATTCATGGCGTTGCTAGCCAGCCAACCCGAGCATTTAGGTCTTCAGCCTATAAGGCATATGCTAGAGATTGTGCAGCCCAATTCCTTTGAGGTGCAGAAAGAAGCGGATTTATTGCTCGATGGGGCATCTCCTGACCAGGGGCTGGAAGTCCAATCCTCGGACCCCTTCGATCTTTTGCCCTTCACACAAATGTCACCTGATTCTCTTGCAAAGGTGCAGGATAGGAGTTCAGCCCCTACCTCCGGCGCCACTGGGGATTCTAACGATATGTTGCAGACTACTAACCCAAATGAGGCTACAGAGGAATTGAATGAATGCTTCTCGGAGGAAGCTGTGGCAATTGTAAATTTAGCCCTTGATTTGGGTGTTGCACCGAACTCTTCTCGAGCTGACTTTTGCAAGCGTGTTGATGATATGAATACCAGGGACAGACAGAGGATCCGTCCGCTACAGCCTTCACAATCTAATCCAGATCTCAACTGTCAATAGGTATGCATATTATTGCATACAACGCGAGAGGGCTAAACACAACCAGGAAACAATCAGAGGTCAGAAGATTAGTGTATACTAATCGGGCTGATTTAATCCTCATTCAGGAAACTAAGCTAAGTATGGTTAACAGAAGATTTTGTGGCAATCTATGTCCTAACAGCGACTTCGAGTGGCGACATAGTGAGTCGGTTGGCGCCGCAGGTGGTCTGATATGTATTTGGCATAGCTCAATCTTCACTATTACTAACTCTTGGACGGATGATGGAATTTTAGGCCTTGGAGGCATTTAGGGTCAGGAAGCAATAGCAGTCAACATTATAAATGTTTATGCTCCTTGTGCCTCTAGGCTCAAAGGACTGCTCTGGAGTAGGATTAGTCAGAGGATTCAACAGGATCCTAGTGCTAAATGGTGCATCGCATGTGATTTCAATGCTATTCGTAATGCGGAGGAAAGAAGGAGCCGAGCTCCCCTACCCACAGCGGAGATGGAATCATTTAATCGTTTCATCAGCTCTAACTCTCTTCTCGACATTCCTTTACAAAAATTAGGTATACATGCATTACAAGAAGTGGTGATTGTTGCAGCAGACTTGATCGTTTTCTACTTACAGAAAGTTGGATCGAGCAATGGCTAGATCTCTTTCAATTGGGTTTGGATAGATTACTCTCTGACCACCGACCGATCCTTCTAATGACTGAGTATATTAACTGGGGTCCAAAGGTTTTTAAAACTTTGAACTGTTGGGATCAAACAGTCGGCTTCAAGGATCTTGTGCGGGCGAAATGGGAATCTATGCAAGTGCAAGGCTACAGTGGCTACATCCTATTTGAAAAGCTGAAGCTGCGCCTGAAGTTGAGCATTTGGAATAGTCAGGTCTTTGGAAAAATTGAAACTCGATCACATGATCTGAGGATCAAACTTAAGGAACTAGATGAATTAATTGAACAGAGGATGCTGTGTGAAGAAGAGAAACTACTGAGAAAAGAGACTTGGGCCAATCTGCAACACTCCTTACACAATCATGAGTCTCTTCTTCGTCAGAAATCCAAAAAACAATGGATTCGAGAAGGCAATAACAATACAAAATTCTCCCAGGCCAAGGTAAAGAATTACTATAAAAGGAACACGGTAAGAGGACTCCTTATCATTGATGTATGGACAGATGATGTGTGCATGGTTAAGTCAGGTATCAGGGCTCATTTCATGGACCATTATGCAATCACGCAATGGAGCAGACCTTCACTCATAATCCCGACCCTCTCAACATTGTCAGCAGAAGACAATCAATTTCTCATCTCTGCTTTTAGTGAGGATGGGGTTAAATCTGCTGTATGGAGCTGCTCCTCCTCTAAGAGCCCGGGTCCGTACGGGTACAACTTTTATTTCATCAAGAAACACTGGGAAACTGTTAAGCCAGAGTTCTTAGCCTTCTTTCAGAAGTTCAATAGGAAGTGTAAGATTCCAAAAGGGCTTAACTCCACCTTCATCACCCTAATCCCCAAAATCGATAATCCAGTGAAGTTGGATCACTTTCGGCCCATTTCCCTTGGTTGTGGTTACAAAGTTCTCTCGAAACTGCTGGCTAATCGGCTTAGACAAGTAATCCATAAGGTTATCTCCGAACACCAATCATCTTTCATAATTGGAAAACAAATTTTGGATGGAGTTTTAGTGGCAAACGAAGCGAACCTCACTACGAAAAATTCCATGAAACTAGCTGTAATGTTCAAAGTAGATTTTGCCAAGGCATTCGACAGTGTAGATTGGCGATTCTTAATGGATATGATGGCCAAAGTTGGCTTCTGTCAGTTGTGTAGGGACTGGATTTATGAGTGCATATCCTTTACTCATGCGGCAGTTTTGATCAATGGTGCTAGTTCCGGTGAATTCAAAATCCACAAAGGTTTGAGACAGGGAGACTCGCTATCGCCTTTTCTTTTTCTTATTGCGGCGGAGGGATTGAATCTTCTATTAAAAAGAGCTGTGGAGCAAGGAAAACTGGCTGCGCTCCAAAGTGGGGATGTGGTATTATCACACTTGCAATATGCGGACGATACCCTTCTCTTTTTTGAAGGAAAAAGAGATAATATATTCATGATCAAAGCCATTCTCCGTATATTTGAGCTAGTTTCCGACCTTTCCATCAACTTCAATAAGAGTAAACTTATGGCACACAAACTTAATTGTCATGTTGCAAATCTACCTACTACGTACCTTGGTTACCAATTGGTGACAACCCAAGACGCTTGCAAATGTGGTCCACAATGCTTGCAGTCATCAAGAATCGAGTTGGCACTTGGGGCAATAAGTATCTCTCAATGGTTGGGAGAATTACCTTGATAAAATCTGTATTGGCTGCCTTACCATCCTATTATCTATCCATCTACCAAGCACCGAAATAGGTCTTGAGGTCATTTGAAAAATTATTAGGGAACTTTTTATGGAAGAACAGGCCGAGTAACTCGCGTCCCATTCACTGGATTTAGTGGAAAAAAGTCTATAACAGTGTTGCTGATGGTGGTTTAGGCATTAGAGAACCGAGCCTTATGAACTCAGCTATGCTTGCCAAATGGCTCTGGAGGTTAAGAGTAGAACCGGACAGCTTATGGGGAAAAGTGATTCACTCAAAATATTTCAAGAATGGAGATCATTTGGCAGATTACAATTTGATTGCCTTGCCTGATTCTGTTTGCAGCTGTTGGCAGGACATTTGGAAGCTATCGAAGGCCTCTTGGATGATGAACAACATCAAGCTTCAGACTGGGACATGGGACCAATCCCTGTTCTGGAGATACAATTGGGAAGGTGGTGGATGCCTAACTCTCCGATTTGAAAAGTTTTACAGACTGAGCACTCACAAGAATCATCTAGTCCGAGATATGGTGCTGCCAGTTCAACCTGGATGGAGCTGGAATTTATCTTTCAGAAGACCGCTGCGTCCACATGAGGTATGTTTGCTTGACTCGCTTAAATCAACTCTGAATCAGGCTTCTCTTGTGTTGCACAAACTGGACACATGGATTTGGAAGACTGCTTGTTGCGGGCGTTACATAGTTGCGGATGGTGATTCAACACTTTGAAAACTGATGCGGCCAGCTTCAAATGGCGCGGGAAGATATGCTCAAGCCTGGGGGCGGCTGCCTCCTAAACGTGTTCAGACACTAGCATGGAGACTCCTGCAGGACAGATTGCCAACGGTGGATAACCTTATCTCTCGGGTATTCACTTCTCAGAATCCGCCACACTCTGTGTGATATGTGGAGGTCACCTGGAAACTGCAGAACACATCTTCATTAGATGTAATAATGCTGTGACATTATGGGAAGAGATATACACCTGGTTCAATTTTCGATATGAACACCATTTTTATATCTGGAGTCACTTCGAGTCACACATGAAGAAGGTTGGGAAAAAACAAGGTGCAGAAATTTGGAAAGCGGATTGGCATGCTACAATTTGGACAATCTGGTCTGAGCAAAACTCCATCTATTTTGACGTGGAGACAACGGCCATTCAAGCAAGTGATTGAATCAAAACCAATGTCTGGTATTGGATCTCTGCACACAAAATGAATCTCTATGGTACGACACTTGGAGATTGGTTAAGAGAGCCTCAACTCTGTTTTCAATTCCGATAATGTAAGGCCTAGTTGTGATGTGCTGAGATATCCTGCAAGGATGTTGATGCAATCTGTAGTTGTACTTTTATCTTCGTTCTTTTAATACAAATTTTACTTATCCAAAAAAAAAAAGTTTCCTTGAGAGCTTGAAAAAGTATAGCAAGGTTGGTCCAGCTTTTGTCTAATATCCCACATCTTAACATCACGATCGAAAGATGAAGTAACAAAAAGCCCTAGGTAATGGTTTGAAAACTTGTCTACATTCATAAGCAAAAACATGTAGACGCCTTCCACTACTAATATCATATAAAGCAATATTTTTTGAGTATCAACTTGCAAGAAATACATCATCTGTTGAGTTGACGTGAACATAAGACAATTGGTCAAGTTCAATCAAAGGTAACAGAACCATAACTGTGATGCAATCCTCTATTTGTGCTAGGCATATTTTGTATGTCATACAATTCTAGGCGAAGCATTATCAGAACCAGCAATGAGCTGAAATACAACTTATTAGGATTTATTTGAAGGAAAAGAGAGAAAAACACAAACATTTCAGCACGATGGCAGTTCGAAGCAGGACAAACTGCACCTTCACAATAAAGGAAGAATAGGAGATACAAGAGAGAACCTATACGTTCACTAACATAAAAGCATAAAAGTTGGCTCATCAGTTTGATAGGTTTAGCTATGATGATGCAGTAACTTAGATGGATACTTTTTGAGCCAGCATAGCCCCATGATACTGTTGATAGCTCCAAATGATGGTATGTGACAGACAATTTTCTCATTCTCATGGTTTACAACGACCACTTCACCATCCAATGCTCAAGGAGAAATGATATAGCGCACGACAATAGCCGCGCGTGAAAGCCACAATAGGGCCAAAATGACCGAAATACCCCGTGTTGGGTTCCGTGCTAATCTTCAACATGAGGGTATTTTGGTCATTTAGGCCATGTCGTGCGCTATTCGTCATGCGCTATATCATTTCTGCTCCAAAAGCCATGAGACTGGAGTCTGATTGATGATACTCCAGCCGTTTTGGACTGAAGCCTTTTCTGTCATCCCTCAATATACTGTCCTCAATGCACAGACTAAATAAGGTTGGGCACGAGGAAGATCCCACTTAGGCAGCAAATAATGACCTGGAGTAGAAATAGTGAGATCTTCTGGATAAAACATTTTTCACCCCCGAGGCACAATCACAGGGTAAATTTGCTCTTGTCTCGCATTTCTGCAACACTGTAATAACACTTTCTTTACTTTTTCTGTTATAAGGAAGGTACTCAAAATGGTGTTTGAATATATCGCTCGCTCTATCATCGGTTTATTGTCAAAACTCTAAGCTTGGGTAATGCAGCAATCATGTAAACTCTGTAATGTTTCTCGTAGCATATTAGAGATGGATTCCGAGAAATGTGTTTTTTTGTACCAAACAAGGACGAGGTACTAGAGTCGATTGACCCAGCAAAAATATATCATCCAGTCCAGGCCCCATTTAACTAAAAAAATCTGTCATACAACAA
>JAOWBN010206263.1:0-14312 GCA_028565015.1 Pinguicula moranensis | reverse complement strand
CCAAGGGCGGATGGAGGGGGGGCTTGACCCCACCCCTTATTTTATAATTTTTTTTATATATATAGATATTTTTTATAAGATTATATATTTTTTTTATAATTATGAAAGTTAATTTTATAGTATATTAAATTAATATATTTAAAGTAAATTTTATAGTTAATTGTTTTTATAGATATTAATTGTTGTGCAGGTAAATTATTTTGTCATTCACTTGCACCCAAAAAATATATCGCCAACCCTACAATTTTATTTTCATCTCAAATTTTTTTCAAGCCCCCCTAAATTTTTTTTCAAGCCCCCCTTAATTTTTTTTTCTAAATCCGCCCTTGGAGAAGAGAGTTTGATTTTACTCGGACAAAGGCTGCTCGGGGATACGACGACGTGTACAAAAGGGGGAACGGAATTCTTGATCATCAAACCATGGTCATCGGAAATTCAATTTTAGTTTCGGAATTCTTGATCATCAAATCGATAAGGTTCGATTTGTAATTTTCGTAATCGGAAAAGTAAAAAAATCAATTTTTAAATTTTTTGATTTCTGGGTTAGTTTCCATAAAATAAAAAACATAAAAAAACAAAAAAAACAAAAAAATCATTTTTTATTTATTTTATGTTGACATATGACGATAAGGTATTTTTTTGTGTTGTAGAACGCTTTTTTTTACTTTTTAAAAATTAAATAAACAATAATTCACGTAAATTACTGGGTCTTTCTTTATTCTTTAAAAAAATCGATCTTTCTCTCATGTATTTACGAAGAAAACTTCATTGGTTTTGGTTAAAAATGAAACCGATAAGGTTAAAATCGAAACCGAAATCAATTTTTTCAATTTTGGTTTTTTTTCAAACCAATACCGAAACAAAATAAAATCGGGTTTCAGGTTGTTTTTTGGTTTAATTTCGGTTAAAATCAATTTTTTCGATTTTTTTGTTCACACCCAAAATCAATTGTGCAGTGAATATACTTGTCTAAATAGATACTTCCTAGTTTTGTTAAATATCGAAATGTAGAAAGCAAGTATAATTTATTTTAGAATTTTCTGCATTTTTAAAAAATATTAAAAATAAAAAATTTCGTGAAATAAAGTGTTTGCAAACCTCTTTTAAAAAAATCTTGAGGGCAACTTTTTTAAAAGTACTTTTCACAACATAAAACCTTTTTGGTTTTATAGGGTCAATTTTTTTATGCCACGATAGACCATAACCATTATGCAAATATGCCACGTTTACGGGGCTTTTTTGCAAAATTCCATGTTTAGCTGCTCAAAACACCCAAACACCTCATTGTTCGGTCATCCCGAGTGGCCAAACAATTAAGGCACACTAACGGGAATGTTAATTTTAAATTGTTGAAGACAATCGAACATTTGAAAGTTCGACTACCGAAAATAGTCGAACATCTCCATTTTTTAATACTCTCGTGGCCCTCGTGCACATTTTAGCCATTGGAGACATCTTCATCTTCTGATTATTTTAAGGCCTCGTGCAACAGTTCGCTCGCTCGAGATAGCCGAACATTGTAATCTCGAGGGCGGCATAGGGCCTACAAATAGCTCCCAATGGCTGTTTTGAAAAATATATCGAGTTTGTGTCATATTCCCTCTATATTTGTACCAATATTTTTACAATCTCGTATTGAATCCTATCAATTCTGGATCTAAATCAGTGGAGGTAATGCAATACATGTTTTATTTGTTATTATTTTTAAAAAGTTTCTCATATTTTTTTAATAATTTATTCATTTTAAATTTCTTTTTAACTAATAATATTAATTTATTAATCAATTAATAGTATTAAAAATTATTAGTTCTTACTATTGACATTATTTTTGGATTTTGTTTAATAATTACTTACATTAGTAACTTTTTAATGAAATTATGATTACATATTTGTTATTAAAAAAATTTCTTTGTTGTATTGATATATTCATCGTTAAATTTTATATCATGAACAATTGGAGCAATGCCTTTTTTGATTTTTTTGGTACCAACAATATGGATCCACAAGATACGAATGATGATCATATTACTCCGCCTCAATCTACGAATACAAAGTCAGACATTGGTCCATCTCTAACTTTAAGTGCACCATACAACTGTGGAGATGATAGCGTCAAGGAGTACATGATTGATATCCTGGGGTAAGCTCGACACCATACCAGTTGGGAGATGATACCCATAAAAAAAACTCAAATTGGTATATTGGTACGAGCTTGACTCCTCATTAATCTCATGATGATAATAGTTGGCCTAACTGACCAAGACAAGATCTAGGTACGATTACCTATATACATCAATATGGTTATCCATATACAGTTTTGCAAATCAATTTTACTGAGAATTATGGAGACTATCGTGTACCGATTTGTTATGGTGGTAGTACATATACTTCTTACATTTTTGGATCCACTCAATACGGAGAATCGTCTTCAGGGACTTGGATGGAATTACAATCAGATGAAAATGAACTTGAGCAACCCTATGCAGACGCATATAGGGGACATAGATGCAGAGGACCTAAATAGATCTGAACCGAGCACAGATGATGACAACGCGCTTGAAATAGTTCCATGTCCATCTAACGAAGGTGTTAGGTTCAATGCCAGTTACATATTTTTTTTTTTAATTAGGACATTCCATTTTTTCATGAAACAAATAATGTATTAGGTGACTCAATTGACATTCCCACCATCTTGAGGCCTAATTACTATGACCCAGACAACATTAATCTCCGATCCGGATTACTATTCAATGACAAGGCGGATGTGCAGCATGCTATTTTGAAATGCCACCTCTTTTATACTCAAGAGAGTTTTGGGTATGGAAGAGCGATACTAAGGGGTGGCTAATAATGTGCCCATAGATGGGACCCCCATAAGATTGAAAATTCTTCATGAGTTCTATATTAGATGATGAAATCGACAAGTGGAAGATCACAAAGCATACAGTGCACACCTGCGATGAGACAGATTTGTCCTCGTTCTTAGAGATGGTCAAATGAAATTTGGAATCTGGATATTTTGAATTCCGCTTCAAATTCCATTCCACATTCATTCCATACAGATGTGGAATGGAAGTGGAATTTTTGTCCACTCTGATCATAATCGGAACGGAATTGAAATTCACCAATTGTTTCATGGAGATTCCGAATTCCATTTTTTTTAGTGTTGACATATGTTATTTGATTTCTATTTCATGTTTTAATGTTTTATTCACGTTTTCTCTTGAAACACTAGTCGTTTCTCTCTTTGTTCAGAAATAAGAATTCTTCGTTCATCGTCGTCTTCCACTCTTCCTGCGTCCTTCATTGGAATCGTTGCCACGTAATATTCCATTCCCCTAACCCTTAATTTCTATTTGTTTTTTCAGACTTTGTCCACATGACCTCCTTGGCCACACAATTTGCAAATAGACAGGTTGTATCAGCAAGAATCCACCATATGGTTATTTTGTTTGCAAATAGCATCGCCAGGTATCTAGACTTATTTTTATTTTCGTTTATGGCCAGGTATCTAGGAGTCGGTGAACAAAAAAAGTACCTGGCCAGATCCTGTGGTTTGTTTCTCCTTAAGTTTCTGCTCTGCAACCTGTAATTGAGTATAAAATCACATGTAGTTAAGTTTTTGCTGCCAAGAAGATGATGGTTAAATTAAAATCCTATACCGAGTGACTTATAGGCGGAGGTGAGGGTGGGGGGTGCACTTCTTTATATACATATTATAGTCTACTTCTAAAAAATCCTTTATTAATTCCATCCCTATAATTCCCTTAAATATAATAAGCAAATCCCAAGTGACTGTAAGTAAGGGCTATATGCAAGTGAGCAAATCCCTGTAATAAGAAATCCTTTATGTTTTGATCATTAACTCTTCGTTTTGTACCACTACCACTTGCTTGAAGGTCTTTGCTCCATACGACAAAGGCTGATTAAAGTTGAGAGATCCCTGTTCTATTCAAGAGAGCATTCACTAACTCAGGGACACTAACAAGAATCGTATACACAACTTTGCTTTAAGGTACACCTTCACCTAGTAGTCTCAATTGATTTAAAACTTGAGTAATCCTGTTAGCATAAGTCTCAATGGAAACATTTGTTCAGTTGTTAAATAGTTCTCTTATAGCATTCAGTTGCTTGAATTAGGAATGGATTTGTTCAGTGTTGTTGCTGGAATTGTTTGATTTTATTTCTTATGTATTGGCAGATGGATTCTGGAAACGGAATAGGAAAACGTCCAACATCTGATAAAAGTAGAACCTCTTCTAGTATTTCAAACTTACAGTTGGATGACTAGAAAGAACTTTGTTGCGATAGCATGGAAGATGGGTCTATGGAAACAACAACACGAACACACTACAAAGAAAAGGCGTACAAAGAGATCATCGATGTTGACTCACTTTGATGTTTTTGGTAAGGTAGAGGATATAGAAATGGCCATTTGTAAGTACTGCAAGAAGAAAGTAAAGTGTAATAACGCTAAATCTGAGACATGAAATTTATGGTATCATCATAGACGTTGTCCTAAGTTCGTGAAGCACAACCAACCCATTATTGATAAGTACCTACAAAAGTTCACTTTCGATGCTTCATCTGGTACACCCAAGGTGGGGAAACAGAAGATTGAATACACTTGAAATCAAACAAATTCGACGGTCTCTTGCTGAATTTCTCATTGAAGATGAGCTACCATTCAGGCTTGTTGAAAAGTTTGGGTTTAGGAAGTATTCCAAACAGTTTGAACCACAGTAACTTACTGTTTTTAATGTAGAAGTTAATATTTTTCATTTAAAACTAATTGTTTTTCATCGAATACTTACTGTTTTCTTATGTTCAACATGATTTCTCGGAAGCTACAAAGGATTGTTTGGGAGTGTTCGTGTCTAAGCATAGACTCTTGTAGTGTAAGGTGAAGGAGTCTGCGGGTTTGTTTAACGACAGACACATGGACATCTATTTAGAAAATGGTCTATATGTACGTCACAACACATTTTATAAACGATCGTTGGAAATTACATAAGAGGATAATCATATTTAAAAGAGTTGTTGTTCAAACGGGTATGTCACTCTTGTTGGTGTTGGAAGATATACTGAGTGACTGGGGCATTGACAATCACTTTAGACAATGTTTCAAACAATAATTCAATGTTGAACCAGCTTAGAGATAGGCAAGTCCAAAAGTTTGGAAACATCGTGATTGGAGTACTCGATGATCATAAGAAATTGAACATGCAGTGTTCAGCCCATATTCTGAACTTAATTGTTAAGGAAGGACTAACAGAGCTTGACCCTTCAGTTATGAGAATACGATACATGATAAAATATGTGAAGTCTTCACCTCATTGACTAGAACAGTTAAAGACTTATGTGTTGAAAGAGGCTTGCCAACCACCGCCTTTTTGCAGTTAGAATGTGAAATTAGATGGAATTCCACTTACATTGTGCTAGAATAAAACATCGGGATGTTTTTCAGAAGATGTTGGACAATGAAGTTGGCCTTGTGAGCTACTTCACAAAAACTAAGAGAGGAGAAGATGACAAACCTTTTGTGGTGGGGTGTCCTGTGACTAACGATTGGCTGCGTATTAAAACTTTCATCGAATTCTTGAAGGTCTTCTATGATGCTACGAGGGCGCTCTCTGCCTCTAAGACATGTACTACTCACATATTTTTCCTAGAGTTGTATAACATCAAGTCTAAGCTAGATATCTTCATGAAGAGCAAGGATCCATTCTTCAGTGGGATGGCGACGTGCATGCACGACAAATATTTAAAATATTAGTGTGAATTTTCGGAGGATAAACCAGATCTCAGGTTCAATAGGTAACTTTATATCTTTTTTTTTCTTATTGCACCTCACTATCCTTTTGCTATTTGACCTTACTATTATTTTTTCTCATTGTACCTCACTGTTTAGGCTCTTGCTTGTCGCAATAGTACTTGACCCAAAGAGTAAGTTACAATGGTTTGACTTCTTTTTGAAAAAGATTATGGGCCCTGATGAAGCAAAGAAAGCTATTGAGGTGGCTAAAAATACAACTGAAGCTCTCTATGATGAATGCAATTCATTATATGGTGAATCCTCTTCACACAATAGAAGCCACTTGGAGCCATCAAGTACCTTGGGAAAGAGTAAAGAATATAGGAATGGAGACACATGATTCAAAATTCGCAATTTAACAAACATAATGAGTTGGAAAGCTACCTTGGTGATGGACAAAGACCCTGACTCAATATGTACCCCTTTGGAATGGTGGAAAGTTAAACAAAACAAGTATCCTGCGTTTTCTAGAATGACAAGAAATATTCTAGAAATACCAATCATGACCGTGCCTTCAGAGTCGGCTTGTAGCACAGGTGGACGGGTGGTCAGTGTATTCAGAAGTTTACTAGCACCCAAAACAGCAAAGGGAATGATATGTGCGCATGATTGTTTGAAGGATAAAAAAGAAATACTCCCTCATTCTAATGAGACAGAAGATCAGGAGACATACGAGTATGACACAAGTAATATTTTGTTTTAAATATTAAGATGTATTATTGTACTTAATTTGAGACTATTAACTTAAATATATATATTACTTATTTTTTGTAGAGCTAGATCATAATTCGGATACAATGGTGAAGGGGATCATGATCATAGAGCAAGACCAAGAGTCACCTACCCATGATCAAGAACATGCTTCTAGCTGAAATTTGAAACTTCAAAGTTTGGATTATATTTATTTTGGATTAAGGTTGTGCATTATGTTTATTTTTGATTATGTTGTTGATTTTGGATTATGTTACATGTATTCCAATTAGGGGTAAGCGTTTGGATTATGTTGCTGCTTATTGATTTTGGATTATGTTGATTTTGGATTATGTTGCTGCTTCCCATTGCTTCCCTCTGATTCATAGCAATTGGAGATGGGAACATTGAAATTTTAAATTGAAATGTTGCACAGGTTTTTAATTTTATGTTGTTGTTTTTTATTATGTTACATGTATTTCAATTGAAATGTTGTGTAGGTTTTTAATTTTATGTTGTGTATTTTAATTAATATGTTGCGGGAATAGCAACTAATTAATGTTGAATTAATTAATATGTTTCAGGTTTTTAATTTAATGTTGAAGGAAATTTTGAATTAAAATTTAATAATTTTTTTTTGGAATATCGGAATTCCGAATTTGGTTCCAAATTCCATGTTCCAAAGCAGATCGAAAATACTGTTAAATGGAACGGAATGGAATGCAAAATCCATTCCAATTGGAATTCGGAACGGAATTGGAATTCACCAATTCCGATGGAATATTCCGAACGCCATTTCCAGCAAAATCTAACCAGGACATCTGTTGCATACGAGTTAATAGGCTATATAAAGAAAAATCAAGGTATTGTTTAATATAATTTTATTTTAAAAATACAGTAGTTACTAAATTATTAATTTGTACTTACAATGTTTTTTCAAATGTAGCTTTTCCGCCTCATAACGTCATACAATTAATCAAAGACAAATGCAATTTTGAAACAGCCTACTCAAAATCTTGGTACGCAGTTCAGAGGGCAGTCCAAATAGTGTACAGTACCTGACAGTCCGACATTGCTAAGGCGCCTACGTACTCGAGAGGCCTTAAAAATGTAAACCTGATGAATGTGGTTGCATGTAAACACAAGGTTATCCTTAATGATGATAGGGCTGCTCTGCATCAAAATCCAACAAAGTTCCCAAGGTTAATGACAAGAATTCAAAGAAAAAAAGTACAAGCGTAAAATTGGTTAAATAATTTGGATGTCTCAAAATGGACAATGTTTGATGACGGGGGTTGAGGGACAACTACTTCCAATAGGGCAGAATGTATGAATTCTGTGTTGAAGGATGCACGTAGACATCCTCTGAACCCTATTTATCAAGGTAACATAAAAGAGAGTTTTGAAGTGGTTTCTCAAGAAGCAAGCACAATGTTCGGTTATGATGAGCGAGGTTCAGGGAGTTTGGAGTGATACAACCAAATAATTTTGGGAATGAGCCAAGAGATGCTCGCACACGCATGAGGTCATACCATTCAATAATGCCAATGATAAGGGAAATAAAGTTTCCCTAAATACCAATAATACAATTTAACATGTAAGTCATCGCCGTCGTATCACCAGCCATCGCACCCTTCTCTTGCGGAGAATCAGTAAGAGTCACAAATCAACAACAATGATTCTGAAATCAATCGTTATACCCTGGATCTTGCTGGGTAGGCAAGGTTCATGACGTGCCAGCTCAAAACTACTGACGTATTTTCAAGTGCACAAAGTCGAACAAGTAATAAAGTGATGAAAACGAGTGTCGAACCACGAGGATTGTATGATAATAAGCACCCAAATTAGTGACTTTGATGAAATTGGGTCGAATGATTAATTGATGGGTTGCTAAAATACTAAATGAGCATAAACATACTTAAAAATAATTAATCAAGAGGCTGTTTTTAGTATTTTATTTTTATTTTTCAGTTTTAACAAACAAAATATAAATGATAACTTCTCTTGGATAAAGATTTAGGGCGAATAACTTCACCACTTAGTGCATCTTAGAAATGTAATTTCTTAGTTTAGCTTCTGGATAAGTTGTTTAGTTGTCCACCGGATTTTCACGTCTAGTTACTAGTTTCCTTAGAGTATAGCTCATCTTATATGGTATGCAAATACTCATCTCTCGAATCTCATTCCTAATCATACCAAGACTAACTAACTCGCAAGATCCTCTAAGCATGCATTCATCTCATGCAACTTACCATGAGGCTTTATCCTCATGAAATCCATCCATAGTGGCATCTTTTTCCTAAACACTCATCTCCCAAATCTCGTATTTTAAGGTACATGATGTTAGTTTTACCACTTCTAGCATAGTTCTCATCTCTTGAATCTCAAATTACACTTAAAGTACTAGCAAATGTTGATCAAACACATGCTAGTTAGTAATGAAGCACAATAAACCAAACAACTTCAACATTTCAAACAGCTAAACATTTTTAACAACTCCTAAGAATACACAAAGGGTTATATCATGCCCTAGAATACAGGTTTAGCTCATGTTTAATACATGAACTCCACAAGAACAAATAAGATAAGAGTTCATAGTGCAAGAAAACCCCCTTGGGTGAATAGTAGAGTGGTCGAAGCTCCTCTAGTCTTCAATCAGAGCTTCCTTCTCCAAGTGGTCCACGAACCAAGACACCATCTCCTCCCTTTTGATGGACGTGATCGTCCCTTTTTCAAGTGACAAGACCATTGGCTTTATTGTGAAGCTTTGGATAAGATATTTCTCCAACAGTTAGGGTAAATTCGTCCGTCTACACCCCATATATGTAGGTTTTCTTATTTTTCCCGCCAAAAGATTGTGTGGTATCTAGTCTGGAGTTGCGACCTGTAGATCTTGGTAGCCTTGGGATTGTAGTCATTCATCCTCAATTTCCCTATTTGCCTAACATATTAATTGAATCCTAGCAAAACAAGGGAAACAACTATAAAATACACTTCCAAACTTTGAGGATCAGCAAGGTTCAAGCATAAACGTCAATTATAAGTTGGAACAAAATCAACTTATCAAGAACCACACCTGCTCATAAAACTCTCCCACTTTGATACCCACAAGCGAAACAACTCATACTAATCATGAGCTCTATATGGGTCCTTCCGGATGCTAGCATGTGCATTATTCTCATCTGTTATATTCTTACTTTGTGGGATATGTTGATTGTGCTCGAACTGGTGGAATACTCTATTCGAGTGTACAAGTTCAATGATAAGAAAATAGACAATACAACCATCGTACGTCCATAATCTGATATCAGCCCACGGGATCATACTCCACAAATGATGTGCATATGGCATATACGTAAATAGTTTAATACAAAATATATTATAATAGTTAGACAATAATAAATAATAAAAATATAAGAGAAAAACCAAACTAAATACCTCATCACACCCAATGCGTCTAATGCTAGGCACTCCATCGGTATGTGGTGGGAAGGGCTCTCAAAGTGTCCCATCCTTCGAATTAAAGTCGATCCAAAAGCTGGTGATCTACCCTGGCATCGCGCAATTCGGAAGAGGGCTATCAAAGTCGATTTTGAGGCTTAACCTAGAATATCGGGTGTATGCCCATATCTATAGTAGTTGAAATGCACCACCTGCAGTCTAGATATTACTCGTGGAAGCTCTACACAAAGAACGATACCCAAAAGCCAGTGTAGCTGAACCCCAATTGTAAGCCGATATCTTAGACATGTCCTCCAACGGACTGAGGTACATAAGCTTCACGATATCACCACTCGAGTCCATAAATAGCATTCCTCTAATAAGGAGTGCAATCACCCCATGTGTATTCATCATCACTGCCTCCTCGCTACTGTCGTTTGTGATCTTGTTGGTGTCCCATTCGAAATAAGCATTGATCGCTCTCAATTTTATATGGATATTTTTTGGAATATACTGTACTTTGGGTCGGAGCCAAACAATTACTCTACGTAATATTGAGCCACATCAATAGACAAAAATCTCTTCTTGCTTGTAACATGCCTACCATTTATCTGAAGTTCCTATATAATGGAAAGATCCTGAAATGCGATGCCCGGCTCTTGACAACCCATCCAAAATGTATGCGTTAGGCGATGCCACCGCTTAGTCAATGCAGTGATCAAATACTTATCTATAGTGATAGACACACTAGTGCACACGTCATAAAACCCCATATCTTTAAGACGATTCTCTACCTGATCATGTAGCATATTTTTCTTGTTCTTGAAAAAACTTGTGAGGTGCTGACTATGATTGACTTATCTATCCGCCGTCTATCATCGACCCAAGGATATTTTGTGTCATCATAATTGATAACACGAGTGCTACGATGATCCACTAAATCGCTGAGAACCTCGTACTGGGCCGGACAATTTACACTCCGTTAGCACTGTGTATATGACTCATGATCTGCCAAAACACGAATAAATTACACATTTCATAATTAATTTACCCAACTAATTTGACACAAGTTTATTATACTAATATTAATAATTAATTAATTAAATACTATTCATATAAAAAAAATAACAACTAATTAGATATGAGATTACTAAACTAATATTAACAATTAATTAACTAGATAAAAACTATTCATTTTTTAAACCATAAAGTAATTTTAACAACAAATTGGGTACAAGATTACTAAATTAATATTAATAATTAATTAAATAAATACTATTCACATAAAAAAAAATAACAACTAATTTTAACAACTAATTAGATACACGATTACTGAACTAATATTTAAAATTAATTGATAAATAAATAATGTTTAATTTTTAAACCCTAAAGTAAGTTTGACAACCAATTGGATATAAGATTATTAAACTAATATTAACAATTAATTAAAACCACAAGGTAATTTTAATAATTAATTAGATACAAAATTACTAAACTATCATTAATAATTAATTAAATTAATAAATACTATACATATAATAAAATAACAACTAATTAGAAACAAGATTAATAAACTAATATTAACACTTAAAAAAAAATACAATTCATTTTTAAACCCTAGAGTAAGTTTAACAACCAATTAGATATAATATTACTAAACTAATATTAAAAATTAATTAAATAAATTTATACTATTCATTTTTTAAACCATAAAATAATTTTAACAACTAATTAGATGCAAGATTACTAACTAATATTAACAATTATTAAATAAATAAATACTATTTATTTTTTAAACCATAAAATATCAACTAATTCAAAAAAATAACCCAAGAAACCTTAAATTTTAACCTAAACCCTAACAACATAATTTCGCCAAACTAAGTATAAATAAACCCTAAAAATTACACTAAATCAATCATAGTTGTAGATTATGTCAAATCCAGAAAGATTTACAACATTCACAATCCACAACGTACCCAGTATATTTGTGTAAATCCCATGAAAATTTTGAAAAAAAATAGATCAAAAAAATCTTGCCGGGGGCAGCTCAACAACTGCACATTCGAATTCCTGTAGCGGACGACTTGTACCGCTTGCAATCTCCCAATGCGACAACCGGACGATGGAGAGGAAGAAGAAAATAGGAGAAGAGGAGATCTGAATGTGAAATGTTTAAAGAGTTTGGTTGTCTCTAGTAACCGAACTCTCAAACGCTCAACCGTTCAACCGTATTCGGTAGCCAAACTTTCAAATATTCAATTGCCTCCAACGATATAACATTATCATTGCCATTAGTATGCCTTAATTGTTCAGCCACTTTGGACAGCTGAACATTAAGGTGTTCGGCTGTTTTGAGCAGCCGAACATGGCATTTCGCGAAATGACAAGTCAATGTGGCATTTTCGCAAAATGGCCATGGTCAAGTGATAATTTTTTTTTCCTGTTGTTTTATATGTGAGTGTTACTATAAAATCAAAACAAGAAGTTAATTTTTTATTCGGGCTGGACAAACGGTAATGATCATTACCATTACCTTACCATTTTTTTACGGTAACACATTATCGTTATCATACCATAATACCGAAATGAGGACACAACTGAAGAAACATGCTGGAAACTGTGAGGCAATACCTAAGGCCAATGAAAGTTTGGGTCCGAATGAGCTATGGACCAATCCACAAATAACAATTTGGGATTGATATGATGATAGTCAGGACGTTGGACCAAACATTTGGGCTTTCATGAAAAAATGAGCACATGACTGATAGGTTGGATACTATTCCTACCACCCCCGCTAGCTTTCATTATTTAGATAGGAAAATCAAATAACAATCCTGCAACTAATCAGGCTATTAGGCGAGCAGGCTGAGCTGTGTACCAATCTTTATGATTGAAATGATGACAGTAATGACTCATGTATGTCATCACATGCAGGCTGATCTGAGCAAAGTTCATCTATGAATCTTTTTAAAAAAAAAGAGAATATGAGGCAACAGAAGCTACAAGTTTGGATCAATATTATTTTGGCCTCAATCTAAAGTAATGATAGTGCTCAAGGCATAGAGCATCGTGGTTGTGTTTCAACATTTGGTTGTATTCTATTTTTTATTTTTATTTTTCATTTTCTATTTCTTTTTACATAAACTTATTTTCTTCATATTAAATTTTAGCTTAACAAAAAAAAAAACACAAGTAATGAACGTTAGCTCCTCCGTCCCTCGTTCTCGCAAAAGATGTACAAGAATATGAAAAAAGGATTTGCTTAAACAAGGTTCAAAATCTCAACCACATATATTGACTCTACAATACCCCACAAATAGTCCTATTCGTGATAGATATGAATCAAGAAAGTAATTAAAGGCAGATGCCAACACATGAGAAGTGACAGTGCCTCAACTAATTGCTCTAAAATTCATCCAGTGAATCCAACCAGGTTTTAGTACCACAGAGATCAGGCATAGGGAGATTGTGGAACCAGGCAAGGAATAAGCAAGAGCTACAAACTCAAAAATAATAAAATTTAACAAAAAAGTCTACAAAGCGACAAATCATGCTAGATAAGTACGAAACATTAAGATCAAACAAGTTCAAAGATCCTGTCCCCCAACCTAACCAACACTGGTACTCTAGTGTTTAGAAGGCGAGTGAAATAGACAACCATGCAATAAACATAAATAAAAACAAAGGAGATTAAAGCAACACCACGATCAGCAACAAAGTCAAGACAAAGTTTGAATGAAAAAGTCAAAGAAAATGCTCCTTAGGTGAGGCAACATCAACTATCTGATGGGGGAGGTGGCTGGAACTATCGCCATGAAGCAAATTGGTCTCTGAGCTCCCAAGTTTTGGCCCTCATGGTGGTCTTGGCATCTCCGTACTCATGAAACGCGACCCTCATGGCTGTCTATGCTACTCCAAACTCCTACCACTGGTCAAATATCTGCTGAAGCATCCCTTAAAGATCAAAATTTGGTGGGTTAGCAATGTGGACGCACTAGTCCCAGTGAAAATCATCACTACTCTACTTACCAATGTCTCCCTTGACAGGTGTGGGCTGTCAGACTCCAACTCGAGATAGGTAACTAGTGAGCTAGGACATAGCTGGGTTGATGGGCTCCATTAGCTCAACTGGGACATCGGAATGATGACACAGGGCTATGATTGTGTTAGGATAGATATGAATCTTCGGTGGCTTCCCGCAAAAAGATACGAGCTTGGTTCATAATTGTTGGAGAGGATTCACAAACACAGAAATAACTCAACAAATAAAGTCAGCCAGAATTCAGACCTCCCATGATTGTCTTGCAAGATCTTCAACAGCTTCAACAGGTTCAAAGCCCAAGGATCTCACAATCGTACGAAT
>JAOWBN010206252.1:0-14313 GCA_028565015.1 Pinguicula moranensis | reverse complement strand
ATCTGTGAAACATGATCATGCATTAATCCACATGTTAGTCGATTTAGTCATCTAGTTGTTCCCTTGCTAATGACTTTAAGACTAGGGAGTAATTTAGAGTGTGATAAAATTATGCAGTTTCACAATTTGAGTCATCAACCCAAATGATCCGTAATATATATATATATATATATATATAAAGTCAAGGAACAAAATTATGTTTATCATCCAGTATACATGAAACTATCAAGAGCACAATGCTCCAGGTCACAAACCCAACAATGTCTCCCCAAGCTTCATGATTGTCAACTTATTTAATTAACTCATGGTTTGGTACACAACTCAGCTTTTGGTTCATTGGCATCAACTTATGAGGATGGAGATAATAGCATTGTCTCTTATGAAGCAAAGGTCGTGATTGTCAACCTATAAATCTCAGCTTTGTTTGCAGATTCGTACAAAATTTAATTTTCTTTTTCAAGTCAATTGCACCCACCCATGTGATGAGGAACGAGAGCTCCTTGGCTATGGTGATTGTTGGCAGATGGATGTAGCAGTCAGTTTGACATAGAGTAAGGAAATGGCTTTCTAATCTCTTTGCCATTAGCGAGGACCAAGTTCTCCTTTGGATTGTTTGCAAAAAGACTTGGATGTTTGGGTCAGTGCAAGTGTAGTGGTACCTATTTCTTGTCTTCCAAATTATCCATATCATGGATAGCTAAATGGAATTCCAGGCCTCTTTGTTTATGCATGGTTTCTTTGCAACAAAGTATGCTTGAAATGTGGGTCCTTGTGTGCCACTAGTTAGCTTAACTACCATAATTGATAGCAGTCATTTTCTATGGCCATCCATACAAGTGCAGCTATATAGCAATTGTCGAATAGGTGTTTCACAGTCTCCTGATTGGAATGGCATAATGTACAACTGATATCCTGGACATTTGGGATAGCATGTCTGCTCTATAGATTGGCCTTTGTGGGCAAAACATTTTGGATAAGTTTCAAAGAAAATACTTATTTTCTTAGGGATAAATTTGTTCCATAAGCTTTTAGAGGTCTCCACATGTTGGTCAAAGAAGACTGATGGAGTGGCAGCTGAGAGCTTCCCATAAGCACCCGTAACTGTATAGAATCTGGATGTGCTACCTTCAAAGATGTGCTTATCTTCTCCTTGATTCTATGGCGTAGCATCTTGCTAGAAACATGTGAGATCACTTAGTTCAGGTAATTCAAAGTCACACATGTTTTTCCTCCAATTCCACAACTAAATCTATCAGCCAACTTCCCATATGCCTAAATAAGATATGCTTATTTCATTCTTTTAAGCATTTCTAAATAATCTCAGGTAGTTGACTGATAAGGATGTGTTATGGTGCCACTTATCTATCCATAATCCAACTCTTTTTCCACATCCTAGTTTGATTGTGAGTTTGTGACCAAACCAGTGATTGTTGAGAGTTTTCTGTAGGTTAGTCCATCATCTAGAGGCATAGGCTCTACCATGTATTCTCCCCGTCTGTTTATAGAACTGTTCAGATGGTTTTCTGAGTTCTCTGAGATCACCAATAGACATTAAGCCATCTACACCAAACTTAGATCTTAGGATTTCAGAAGCTAAGGTTTGATCACCATTTAGGACTTTATCACCCCACTTTCCAAGTGTAGCACTCTTGAAAGCAGATAGACATCTTGCTCCCAGACCTCCTCTAACTATTGGTGTAGTGATCTTTCTCCAGGAAGTCCAATACATCTTCCTCTTGTAAGCAGTACTGCTCCAAAAGAAAAATCTTTGCAGGGTGGTCAACTTATTGACCACTGAGTTAGATGCTTTGAAGAAAGCAAAGTAGGGTAAAGGTAGTGCAGCTAGGACGTAATTGATCAGGGTCAATTTAGCCCCTGTGGACAAATACTTGTGTTCCCCTGAGTTTAGTGCTTTATTGAATTTGTCTAGTACCGGTTTCCAGCTTGATAGTTATTTGTGTTGGCTCCAATTGGTAAACCAAGATATTTGAAGGGAATAGAGCATGTTTGACAATTCATTAAAGAAGCCATTTCCTCCAAGATCGAAGAAGGCATGTTGATCCCAATCAGTTTACCTTTGCTAAAGTTGATCCTGAGTTCTTCTTGGTGGATTTACATTCAGCTAACACTTAATTCTAATTGGTTTAGCTCTCCCGTCCGCTTGAAAATTGGTTCTGGTACTGCAATCATATTTTGGAAGGACCATTGGCTCCTTGAAAACTCAATAGCTCATTTCTTTCGAAGACTTTTCAGATCTACGGCTAACCAAAATGCCCTTCTCTCAGATTACAGATTTATGGACTCAACTTCCTGGCACTGGTATTGGCGAAGGCCTCTCAGAATTTCTGAACAACAAGAACTATCCAATCTTTTGCTCCTGTTGTAGGATGTTCATCTTTCCAATGGTGTGGATAGATACTCTTTCAATTCTAAAGCGGCTGGAAATATACTGTAAAGGAGGCCTATGCAAGGATACTGGATTCTTCTGTATCCCCTTTTAATGCTCAGAAAACTCTAATTTACATTATGTTTGGTAGACTATGGCACCAAAAAAGGTCCTCATTTTCACTTGGAATCTACTACAAAACTCTCTGCCAACAAATGAGGCTCTAAGGCAGCGGCATATCATACCTCCAGAACAAGTCTCAACCTGTCCTCTTTGCTCTGTAGGCCAAGATTCAGTGGAGCACATTTTTAAAAACTGCCCTATGATCTTACAGGCCTGGTCTTCATTATTGGCTTGGTTATCATCAACAAAACTTTATCAACTGCCAGTGTCCCATCCCTAATTATCTTCACTTCGAGCAAACAAGTCAGGGCCAACAAAGTTGTCTGGAAAGCAATCTGGACAACAATGTTTTGGCTTGTGTGGAAAGCTAGGAACAAAAAATTATTCCAAGATACAGACACCAACTACTTCAGCATTGTATCCAACATAAAGAGGACTTCATGGCTTTGGATCTCGGCATACAAGAAACTGCCTTACTCAACCAGAGATTGGATTTTAAATCCTACTGCATTTATATCTTTTTAGCTGTGGAAATAAGTTGTTTGAATATTTGAATAATAGTCTGTGCAACATCAGGTCTTTAATCTTGTTGAGGTCTTTACAAATTTTCCAGGTAAAAGGTCCAAAATGGTTGTTGTGATATCTGTAAAATGTTGTCCATTGTCATGTGTCTAGGCAGATTTTCACTTATCTACTGAACAATCTTTTCAACTTCAAAGGAGGATTTTCTGCATGCATATTCTTCCTGAGCTAATATTTTGAGTGTGCAGAATTTGTTTATTTCGTTGATACTGTTTCCTTAGATGCACACCCATTGTTGATGATTTTAGAGTTTGTTTCCTAACCGCGGAGGATATCCTCATGATGCCAACCCTGATATACAGATGTATTTCCTTGTGAATGTTTTTCATGGCAAACATCATGGAAGGCAGCCGAACCAAGATTCTGATTCATCAGCATACAAAAACAAATTTCCTAGAGCCTACAGAGAGTCTTTACATCTGCAGCAGGTCATTCTTCTTTGGATATTGTACACTACTAAGGGTTCTGAAGATGGAGTATTACTTTATCTTCAGGGACATTGTCAGTCACTCTGGCAGCTTAGAAAAAATCTCTATTAACACACAAGTTGAAGATTACACTTATGTCTCCCTGATATACTATTTTGTCCACTAGCAATGTTGTTTGTATTGGACCTATCTTACTATTCCAATGATTTCATGTGGTACAGGTTAGGAGCATGGATCTATTATGGGGCCGGTTTGATAAGCTAAAGCTCATGACCTGACTACCTCATTTTCTGCCTACAAGGTATGAGAATAAGGATTATTATTGGTGCAACCTGACTATCTTTTAACTAAGGTACAGGTTGCGGAAGGAAGGTAATCATGTGGCACGAAGAAAACTAATCTAACTATTACCTACCCTGCTCCCTGTGTAGCCTCACGCTCACGGGAACGTCTCTCCAAGCCAGACTTTTTTATTTTACTTTGACAGGCAAGCTATTATCTGCGGCACCGGAGCATATTTGTGGGGGATACTAAGACTGTTGCTAGACTACTACACACTGTAATGTCTCACGTAGAAAAATGTGAAGGGCTTCGGAAAACAATAAACATCACCTTAAACATGCTAGTCCAAAGCTGATTAAGGCGATCAACGGTGGAAAGGAGCTCCCAGGCCACCCACTTCAACTGTTGTAAACCTTGTAGACATATGGTTCAATGAACAGTCCACCTACCATGTGGCACATAACTCTAGAAATGTATAGCATGCCTCCACAAGCTGCATATCCAGTTTGCAAGATAAACTCGGTAGATAGACATTGAGGAGGATAAAATGGCAAGAGAAGACCACTTTATCACAGAAAGCCTAATGAACACCAATCACAGGCTACTTCTAAACAGCTTGCACCGAGGGCTGTTTTAGCATCATGTCAAAGAAGTGTTCAGGCGGCTTTGAAAAGAAATGGCGAAATTATAGAGGAGTTCCAGATGCATTGGATCTCAAAGAAGATAGAACTGTCCCAACACTAAGTTTAGTCACATTACAAGATAGTGTCATGGCCTGAGGGGGATTAGAGTTGGTTGATTTCTCAAAAGTCTAGCTCTTTATCCTTGGCTAACTATTTATGGCCTCTATACATTACAGGGATGGCTCATCAAGCAGGAAAAAGCTATGTACCGTTATCCTACAAAAGGGTATCGATAAGATGATAGTCATGATAACCTGCTTGTTGAAGAGCGGGGGATGGCGATGAACTATATGTGGAGATGCGTGCATTCATGACCCTAGGGAAGCCATGTAACCAATCACCCTTAGCTATACTAGAGGGTATAAAGAAATGTCAGCGTATTTAGTTTGCACGATTGAGGCACAACCCTCTGATGTCCCTTCTTCAGTGCCATTGACACGGACCAGAGAAGTCTAAGTCTTGTATTTTATCTTGCTTTTGGTTTTTTCACTATTTTGCTTTGTTTTTCCCTTTATTTTAAATACTTATAGCATATATAAAATTTTGGCTTACCAAAAAAAAAAAAGTTGGTCCTCAGTCAGTACAAAGATTATTTCAAACTTTTTAAGTATGGCCTTAAATGTTTTGATTGTGTTTCAAGGTGCATGTCCAAATAGTATTGTATCATCCACAAATTGCAAGTGTGACATAGGCACCTTGTTCTCCCCCACTTCCATACCTTTGAACATATGGAACTTAGTTGCTTTGTTTGTCATAATTGATAGGCTTTCTGTTGCGAGTAAGAATAAGAAAGGTCATAGGGGATCACTTTGTCTTAGTCCTCTTTGGTAGGGTTTCCATTTATAAGGATACAGGTTGATGATGATTCTAGTAGTTCTTTGATCCACCATATCCAACATGTAGGGAAGTCCATCTTGCACATCATATCCTGTAGATATTACCAAGTCAAAGTATCAAAAGCCTTCTCAAAGTCCCCCTTGAAGATTAGAGCCTGCTTTTTCAGTTTTTTCATCTCAACCAGAATCTCATTAGCTATCAGAACACTGTCCAATAGCCTTCTGCTTTTGATGAAAGCCATCTAGTTAACCGAGATCATACCATCCATGATTGTACTAATTCTATTTTCAAGGACCTTAGCAATGATCTTTGGCATTGCGCCTATTAATGTTATGAGTCTGAAATCCTGCATTAGCATTGAATATCCAGTCTTGGCTACCAGGGTTATGTTAGTTGCATTACTCCCTTTGGCAAACCTGTAATTTATGTAGAAGTCCCTTATCATGTGAAAAATCTCAGGCTTCATAAGGTAGAAAAGTATTTGATAAACCAAAATTAATGCCATCCAAGTCAGGACTTTTGTTGCTCCCAGATCCACTGATAGCTTCGAGAATTTTCAACTCTATGAAATGAGCCATAAGTCCTTATTTGGAGCTTCTATCCAGTTTTGAAACTCATATTACATATTTTGGGTCTCCTCTATTGACTCTCAGTAAATTTGTCTGCAAAGTGTCTTTTAAAATAGCCCTTCAGTAATTCAATATCTTTGGTCCATGTTGTTCTATCCTATACCCCATTGATCATGTTCCTTCTTCTTTTTTTATTGATACACTTTGTAAGTAGGTAGTGTTTGCGTCACCCTACAGGATCCAAGTGATGCGTGATTTTTTGTACAACAAGCTATATAGGTTGTTGGAGACATTTTAGCCAAATTATTTTTTGGAGTTATCAAGGCTTGTTAGTCTATCTCACCCTCAATGTCAGTGGTGACCTGTTCTACCCACGTCTCCATTTTCCTCAAGCTAGTGAGTAGCTCTTTGCACTAAGACATTAGATTTCTAGGTGCTTTTTTATTCCATATCCTGATTCCCGCTCTAATAGCTTTTATTTTCTCCTTAATCCTCTGACTAACATATCCCGTTGTTCCATTACTAATCCAGAGATTTTTCACTAATTTGATGTAGTCTTTATCCAACTGCCACCCATATAGTACCTTCAGCTATTTAGGTCCCCAACCTTGGACTCTTAAGCTTAGGTTTACCAAAAAGTGATCAGTGTCATTCTTGTCAAGGCCTAAATAGATCCAGGCAGTGTCCTGACCCATTCATGCAGCATTGACCATAAACCTCTCTAGAAAACTCATTGCTTTCAAAGATATGAGATACCATGTGAACTTTCGCCATTCCATTTTGAGGTCCTGCAGACCCATAGTAGTGACAAAGTCCCTGAACAATCTGATCTCTTGCTCATTAGAATGTTGTGCTACACCTTTCCTATCTCTAATATCCAAAACAGCATTGAAGTCCCCCAAGAGGCACCATTTCTCAACACTCCTACCTGTATGAATGCCTGATATTTCTTCCCATTGAACTTCCTTGTTGGATAGATCACTTTTGTCCATAAACATTTACCATATTAGACGTTATTGCTTCTCCATTCCATCTATCAGAGACATACAGAAAATTGTCACCACCAAACATACTGGTCCTGCTGAATTTATTACTATTCTATAAATAAAGCAAACCACCTGATTGCTCTATGGAGCCTTTGTAGCACCAGTCGAACTCATTGTTATACCATAAGTAGGCAGATAATTGTCTATAAATATTTTCCATTTTTTTCTCTTGAAGATGTATAAAATCTACTTTCTAATTCAGTAGCAATTTCTTCACTCTTCTTCTCCTACCCTGGTATCCACAGCCTGTGACATTATAGGTGAGTAACTTCATTTGGGTGTGCTTCTTCTTCCCATAAGGATGAGCACGTGCAGGTAACCCAGCATTACGGTGGTTGTTATGTTTTAACTCAATAAATAGATCACGAAATTCTTCTTGATGAGGAGCATAGGATATACCAAGTTTACTACTTACAACCATTATGGACTCAGCTTTCGCTCGTAGATGAACTTTACTTGTAGAGACAAGGCTAGCCTCTAGGGGTGGGTTTTGTTGTTCAGGACGTCTAAGGGAAGATTGATCAACTAGTTTCCCTAGCCACACATCAAGGGTAGCTAGATTGTTGGCTGTGTCCGGGAAGCCACTCTTTTGGTTTGGCTTCTAGTTTATGGTCCCACACCTTTGGGTCTAGTAGCTACTACTTTCTTTATAGGTGTAACATGTTTATGCTCTTCAGGACATTCCAGTTTGGATCCTAATGCTAGGAAGTCCTATCACAAATTGGTGATAAGGCTGCTAGGATCTAACATGGTTGTCATCATTGTGAATATGAGATACTCAACCTGCTTATCTGTTACATCAACCACCAAACTTCTCTTAACGCCATCAGTGGTCTCCAGTGTGAGCCCTTCCATTCATTGTCTTCTATTGTATTCGGTAGATTACGGGACCTACTCACTTTGCAAACATTTTTGTGAGACCCCTCCATGGTATTAATGTTTAAATCCAATACCTGTTGCACTGTATCACATATCTGAGTTTCTACTACTAGTAAACCAGCATTGTCCTCGCTTAGTTTGGGCAAGGAGTTGGGATGGCCACCAATCTAGTTTGTCAGACATCCAATGCCTCTCTACAATACTTGAAGAAAAGCATGATTATGGGATGTTGTCCACATCCTTGGCCAACTCAACATTTGCAGAGTCAGGGAGTTGAGGCATATCAACCTGTGCAGCCCCCTCATACTAGGAGCATTACATGCAGTTTTGATCGTGGGGTTAATAGGGATATGCTTGTTGGTACGTCTTGTATCTTGTGAGTTTAGCTCAGAATTCATGCTACTACGATCCACATAATCAATAGAATAAACATAATCATCTATAGCATCATCTTGCCATAGATCACTAGTGAACCTACCACCATCAACATCCACAATATGCAATAGATGCTTATTCTCATCAATCTCAACAGTTAGACTTTGTGTTACCTTAGAGTCCATATTTACTTCTACTAGCACCTGGGCAGCCTCCAGATACCTTATAGAGGTAGTGATTTCATCAATCTGTATGAAGGTCCCCACATGATCGCCAAGGGTCTAATGGATTGAAGATGTCCACGCATTAATGGGCAGCCCAAACAACTTAATTCAACAGAAGCGTGTGATGGTTGGTTTGGTCGCAGTCCATGGCGAGATATCCAGTAGACAACTTGCTAGCCAAACACAAGGATTGCGTAGTAGGTTTATTCAGGTCATGTGCCTACTCCTCCCAGATAAGAACCATTCTGGTGCCTATAGGGCTCACCACTATGTTGAGATATACAATAATTTTTAGGGAAATCTACAAATAGCGCCACCCATCCTTAATTTTCAAGACGTCAATGTGGCTCGAAATAGCCATGTGTAGTCATCCTTCAAAGTTTTTAATGATAAAACTAAAAAAGCCATTTCCTATGGCAACAGAATTTCAGTCTTGATGGCTCCAGTGCTAGTAGAGGTGCTAACGGCTTGATTCTTTCCTAATGTACCTGGCGAAAGCTTCGTCGGCGCGATAGCCATATTGTGGGTGCAAGTTGATTACTCCAGGGAACTTGACCTTGCCCCAGGTCTCATGCTTTACTTTGGGCCAAAGTTGATTTTGGGAACCTAGTACAGTTTGCATGAATGCGGTAGTACCCTATCTATATATTGTTTAACTGGAATAACATCAACTCCATATCCTCGATATCCTTGAACTATACAATTCTGAATGGATAGTTGGTGTTACTTAGCTTCCTGGCTAATTTAAACTCATTAATCTTCCCCTATCTTTTGTTCCGAGCCTATCTTTATCACAGTCTCTATGGAAGTTGGTGAGGGAGAAACATGTCATCTATGGTACAATGCTCATCAAAGAATTCTCCTGGAATGTCACCATAGGCCCGAGTCTATCGTGCAATGGTCTGGGATTTTGAGTACTAACATAAGTGTAGCCAGAACGGGGTTTGATCACTAGGTAAAGTCAGGAAGAGAAGGGCTATGGAGCAATAAACTTATGACTTTAATGGTTGCTCACCTAATTTGTTTAGCCTGGTGTGAGGGTATTGTCAATGGGATAGTCATCTCCAGTTGCATAGGTTGGTGTGTGGTGATGGAGGTCATTTAGCAACGAGATGGATGGGGGATGGGGAGGGGGGTAGTTATCGTTTTGCGTGGGGTTGAGGGGGTGGTATTTGGTGCATCACTAGGCACGTGATGTAGCCCTGACGATAGGTGGTAGAGGAGTAGAGGTGTGGTTCTCTCACCGGGGTTGGATTTCGATGTAAATGTTAATGTATTGTTCATCTGGGTGGGAAAATTAACAGAGACAGAAACTATCTTGCGAGTACACCAGACAACATTCTAGAAGCCATTTATTATCTGTATTATTTATATACCACAAACAAATTTACATTAACATTTACATTTACAATTTAAATTAATTTACATTTACAATATAAGAAAAAAAGAAGAGAATGACTTTAATTCAACTATAATCAAATTAACATTTACATTCAAATGGCCTATGTATCATTTATGTACGTATACATAAAGGAATTAAAGTCGATGTAGTTCTCTAATTTCTTACTTTAATTACATATCTGATCACTACTAATCGGTTGTTCTTGATGTACTTGCCGATGCCATATCTTCATTTAGTTCGAATGGATCATCTTCAATAAGCCGATGTTCTTGAGCTCTATGCTCCGCTGCTATCCAATCCTACACGCAAGTTCGATATTACAACATCCAGGGGCTTAAGTTTGAATGGTGGTCACCTAAAACATACCCTCCTTGGCTAAATGCTTGCTCTACAACAATCGTTGAAACTGGACATCTTATAACCTCTCTTGCCATAGCCGATAATATTGAAAAATCTCGTGCTTTGTTCCTCAACCCATTAAGAATATTGAAAAATATAAAGTCATCATCTTCTATACCTATCTATACAATCTCAAAAGTGGTAGTTAAATAAGATTCAAGTTCCACAAGTGTGGAACTTGACGAAGGCCTGACATGTTAACTAGGTTAAGTAGTTAGAAGATATTTATACAATTTTTCTCTTATAGCTTTTTAGGCACTTCATAAACCAAGTTCGTTATCATAAGTTTGTATCATTTTTCTTATATCAACACAAATGGGAACAATAAGGTGTGAAGTGACCTTATATACACGAGATAATATTTTGGTATAATCATTAAAATATTTTAACAATTATAAAAGTTTTTTAATATCTTTCCAATTTACCGGGCATAAAGCTATATGATTGTAGTTACTATTAGAAAATCTACACATTAAATCTTTATAAGAAATTATTTGCGTAAGCATGTTGTAAGTAGTGTTCCAACGGGTTGCTACATCTATGTTAAATTAAATGGGCCTAATACCATTTTCATTACAAAATTTAAACCATTATTTCATTAAGAGGTTTATTTGCTAAAAAATTGATATCCATGTTAATTGGATTCACACTTAAATCAATACATTTTAATGTGTGTTGTACACAAATCAATAAAACCAAACCAAACCAAACATACACAGCAAATCCCGCTCGTAGACAGGGTCTGGGGAGGGTGAAATGTACGCAATTATACCCTTACCTCCAAAGAGATAAGGAGATCGTTTCCTCAGATACACCCAGTTCGTAGATCGAGGTGGCCAAATAAAAAAAAATCATAATAATATATAATAAAATACAATAGGATAAAATAAGTCGATAAATAATAATAAACTAACAACAAACAATAAATACATAGGTAAACACATAAATAAATAAATAAATAAATAAATAAATAAATACATAAATAGATAAAGAAATCAATATAACCTAAACCTCTAATCTACCCTACTAGTCACCTCTGTCCGAAATCAAGTATGCATACCCACAATTCTATTATCTCTCTACAAATCTCTAATCATAATAAGATGTCTTCAACTCGTTATATCAAAGGTCATGTCCTCATAGATCCTAATCTCGCTGAGTCTAATCAAATTTGCCCCTGCAACGTCTTCCTAGGTCTCCCTCGCCCCCGCCTTCCTTCAACTTGAAGCCCTTCTACTCTCTTGACAGGCTCGTTGGCACGCCTTCTTTGCACATGTCCAAACCATCTCAATCTCCCCTCTCTCAGCTTTGCACTGATAGACGCTATACCTAGTGTATCCCTAAATATCCTGATCTTATCTAACAATGTACACCCACACATCCATCTTAACATTCTCATTTCCGCCACTTCAAAATTATGCTCATGTGACAGTCTTGTAGCCCAACACTTTGACTCGTATAGCATGTCAGATCTTATAACCATCCTTTAAAATTTCCCCTTCAACTTTAGTGGGAATTTCTTATCGTATATACTCCCTCGTATCTGCCACTAAAAAAATATCATCTGCAAACAACATACATATGGTACTTCATCTTGTATGCCTCAAGAAAGTACATCCATAATCACCGCAAAAAGTAATGGAATCAATACTGAACCTTGGTGCAATCTTATATCCACCGTAAAATACTTTGTTCCCCCAACTGGGGTCCGCACATTTGTCTCCGCGCTATCATACATATCCTTCATAGTACACATCAATCAATAATATGACAAATACATCTAAAACGGATAAAAACAACAACCATCAAATGAAGAACCACACGATACTTTTAAGTCAATATGCAGGCATAATTAGGAGATGCATTATCAAAAGAAACACTATATATTTATAGTTTTAAATTATATTCTTCAAGTATATTCCTTATCATTGAGCATGTATATGTTGCATTATATGATTCATCAAACATTCTATAAGTTAGTATTTTTTTTGTATTTTACATTCAATGTCTACCCAATGATATGTTACTCTTATATAACCATGTTTTTGCCAACGATCGGACCATATATCACTATATATAGAGACTATTTGTTTCCCTAAAGTTGAAAAAGTTGACATAATTCCTCTTTATTCTATAAAAAAACTTATTTTAATATCGTTAGTGTGTAATTTATGATTGAGTTTACTGAATGCAGGATATAAGCATGTTTATACATTTTATTATTATTTTTTATATAATAATTTTTTTTTTCATGGAATAAGATAAGGCCAAAATGGCCGCAAAGTTCCCGCGCAATAGGCAACACCCTATCTACGAGACTGAGAAAATAGCATCTTAAATCTTACATGCCAAATACAATCAAAAGATCAGGATATCTCATAATTGTTCACATACTAGCAGTTATCTAGTATTGCGGAGTATTTTCCTTGGCTTCTCACTAATGCAATGAATGACCCGACCATGGCAATTTTGTCTTCAATTTGCATACATCGCAGTACTCCAGCCCAGTTACTAAAGTTCTAACAAACACCAAGCCCACTCCACTCATCTGCCTATCCTTGTCAAAAGCTCCTGCCTATAATTATCAAGGCCCAAATCTCCATCTCTCTCACCCTGAGCATCATATCTAGCGCATCCACATCCAGCAATTTCAAGAGTACAACAAGTTCACTTCCTGCATCTTCATGTGACCTGAGCACCGATTGCTATTCAGTCTTAGCCATCCCACATTTATTCTTCTGAGTGGATGTTTGCTCGTATGAAGGATTTCCCGTACGATTTGCATTGAACATATTCCCTTCTGAACTTTTTCCATTTTGTCCTTCCATTTTCCCCAGAGTGCAGCCATTGTCATTGTTGTTATACAACCACGACTGATTCTGCCGAATCCCTGTAATCACAAGTGTTAGCAACGGAAAGTCTATGTGACTTAGAGACTCTGCCTTCTTGATAGAGTACTTTTGAAGCATGCTAATGATGCATGAATTGTTGCATTTATCTCTTGATAATGTAATGTTTTAGATAGGATTGTTGCACCCTTGTATTGTCCGGAAAATTAAGCTAAAAATGTACATTACCCCCTAAGCAAGGCTGCCATTGTCAAGCTACAAGCTTCAAGAAGAAAAAGAACAAATGCAACAACAACAAGAAGAAAGAGGATGGATATCAAGTGCTCATGCTTCAAAGATCAAGAGATATCTTGTTCTTGCATGAATCTAATGATCAAGAACACAAACTCAAGGCCATTATGACTCAGGTACTGATGATCTGAACCAAGTTAATCATGATCAGAAGCTGAAAAAAACAGCAGCAGCAAGAATGCAGAAAAACAAAAAAAGAGCAGCAGAGTTAAGTTGATCCTGAAGCGTTTTACATGGACTACCAAAAGTGCATCAGGGTGATTTATCATGATCCACGTGAAGCCAAATATTCACATGCAGCTCAGGCACACAATGAAGCTCTGATACATGAATTTCATCAGACCAGAAGATCATAAAAAAATTGGTAAGTGATCAACTCAACCAACCTGCAGCGAAGAAAAAATACAGTTTTTACAGTTTTGGTGTTTTGTTGAAGATCACGATCTTTTCTTGATGTTTTGAGGAGTTTCCTTGCACGTGCTGCTACAAAACCTATAGATAGAGATATGTATGCCACGTTTAAGGATATGGAGAAAAAAGTCAGTCAAAACAGATTGGATCAACTTTGCTATCCATTGTCCAATAGATCCCTACTTTTGAGGGATCTTTTACCCTTTGTATCTTATATGTTTTTGACCACTTTCTATGTATAAGAGAGAGAGGGGAAAGGGAAGAAAGGAGGTAGAGTCAGGAAGAGAAAAACGTGTACCTTTCATTAAAAAAAAAAATTCAGAAATAAGAAGTGCAGAATTTCTGCACCAAGGCGGAGCATTTTTTGTTCCATGATGCATCTTGCTGAAACATTATTGTTTTATCCAGCTATGCTCGCCTAGACCTCTCATTATTCTGATGATCTACATGTCCTGAGACTGCCTAAATGGTATTGATTTTCAGTTTGTAGATAGATACACTTGTGCATATTTCTATTTTTGTTGTTTTAGATTGGCTATCTAGACTG
>JAOWBN010206241.1:3263-14315 GCA_028565015.1 Pinguicula moranensis | reverse complement strand
ATTTTCTCAACAATACACTATCCAAAACATCACAAGATATCCCTGCACCTCTTCTCAGCAATGCTTCATCCGAGGAAATCAAAAACCTTGCTTCCACACAATAGCAAAATCTTTGCACCAAAGACCACAAAACTATCAATACACAAGAATAGCAAATTCAATCGATTTTGTATAGATTTGATAAATAGTTCAGCTCTTATGTAAATATTGTAAACACAATGTAAACAAGTAAGCTTGAATGAATTGAAAGTTTACCTCATTCTTCAAAAACTCCATGAATCTCTCAAGCTCCCTAGCACACAAACGCCACTTCAAAGGGACAAGCATATAAGGTTCGTTGCACTACCTTTTAGGTTGATTCAACTTATTTTGACTCTTCCAATTTAGACCGCAACATTTGAACGTGCATACTTTACCAGACCAAATTTCATCCGACTTAACCTACTCTGCTTAGACCAATAAAAATTTCCCCTCCCCCCTCATTTAATTTCCTGCCTGTGCCACTGTATTTACCTTGTTCATTAATGAAAGAACCAATTATATTCTAAAAACTTAAAGTTCTGTTTCCATCCTTATTTAGAACAACTATTACTCTATCTTGTGAGACTTGTATTTTGGGCAAAAGCCATATTCACTCGTTCCCTAGCACTAACACTCGTGCCACTAGTGCGTTTCAAATTGTTCATTTGGATGTTTGGGTCCGTCCCCTATTTCAAATCATAGTTCAGTTCGTTACTTCATTTTTTTATTGACAGTGATACTATGAAACCTTTTTCCTGGGAACATTGCCTTATTCATCAAACCACATGTCCCAACCAAATTTTGTTAGAAGTTACCCATGCTCTCCTGATTGACTCACAGGTACCTTTATTCCTATGGCCTGAAGCTGCTACTACGACAACTTACCTACTCAATCGCCTCCTCCTCAAGCCTTAAAATTTGATGTCCCTATACATGAACATTTTGGTGAACTTTCAGAGTTTGTACCGATTATTTTTCAGCCTTGCATATTCGGCTGCTCTATTTTTGTCCATATTCCATATTAGAAGGATGTAAACTTCAAAGGTTTCGTTGCTATCACCCTTTCACTCGCCGCATCAGCACTACTATGGGCTGTAACTTCCTTGAGTCCGAATTTTATTATCCATCCCAACCTTGTGCTCAGGGGGGAGTTCTGATGATCCACTCAGTTGCTTGCTCTGTCCATATATGCCTTTGTCTGTTGTCCCACAAGAAATTGCTGCAGGAATCACTGACCCGCTTCCCATGGTATTACATCTTGCCTCAACGACTGACCCCCTATGGCTGACGCTTCCACACCTTGGTCTTCCTTGACACGGTCCCTTGAGGTACGATCATTCACCTCTGATCCAAATAATGATATCATACCACTTAAATCACCTATTGAACATGCTCCAGAGGAATCAGAAAATTATATACTTCCTTCAAAATATTCCATCCCTGAGATATGATCCCGATCATGTTTCTAGAACATCCAAGTATCCTATGGCTTTAGGGATTAGGGTTTAGGATTTAGGGTTTAGGGGAGTCTAACTAACCAAGCTATGACTTTCTTTGCATATGTATAGTGTGCAGGTAACAAACACCATAGCTGAAGCTCAAGCACAACCGGAATGGCGAGAAGCCATGCAAGAAGAAATGCGGTCCTTACAGAAGAATGAGATATGGGAAATATGTGAACCATTATCGGGTCACAGATTAGTTGGACATCGGTGGGTGTTCACAGTAAAACACAATGCTGATAGAATAGTAGAAAATTCAAGGGGATTCACTCATACTTAGGGAATTGATTACGCTGAGACTTTTTCACCGGTTGCAATCCGGTTACTATTTTCTCTCACAACAAATCTTGATTGTCCTCTACATCAATTTGATGTGAAAAATGCTTCTCTATGGTGATCTTCAAGAAGAAGTCTATATGTAACCACCTCCAGGGCAAAGTTTGTCGCCTAAAGAAAGCCTTATATGGTCTCAAACAATCACAACGAGCCTGGTTTGGCAGGTTCTCAGTGGCCATGAAAAAATATGAATATAAATAGAGAAACTCAAACCACACTTTATTTCTTAAAAGACATGGTACAAGGGTTACATGCCTCAGTATATATGTTGATGACATAATTATTACAGGAAATTACACTGAAGAGATTCAACAACTTCAAGAAAACTTGTTTCGGGAATTTAAAATGAAAGACCTCGAAAGACTAAAGTATTTTCTTGGGATTGAAGTACTCAGGTCCACTTAGGGAATATTTATCTCCTAGAAGTACATTCTGAATCTCCTAGCTGGAACAAGAATACTGGTTGTAAGCCTGTTGAGCCTTCAATGATGATGAATCTCAAGCTTCAGCTTGATGACAAAACAAGCGTTGCTAATCGTGAATTGTATCAAATATTGGTGGGAAAATTAATCTATCTATCTCACAATAGACCCGACATAGCCTATGTAGTAGGGATGATAAGTCAATTTATGCACAGACCTCAGACTGATCATTTGAAAGCAACTCATAGAATTGTTCGCTATCTGAAGGGCATGATAGGACACGACATTTTATTTATTAAATTGGGGCATTTGAACATCGAAGGATACACAGATGCAAACTATCCTAGAAATCAAGTTGACAGAAGAGCAACTGCAGGATACTTTATATTGATTGACTGTAATCTTGTGACTTGCAAAAGTAAGAAGCAGAAAGTAGTCGCACTATCAAGTGCTGAGCTAAGTTCAGAGGAGTAGCTCGAGGACTTGCTGAGGTATTCTGGCTGAGGATACTTATTACTGAGATTGGGATCCACGTCAAAGATCCAATACCCTTTTGGTGTGACAGCAAAGCAACAATAAGCATCTCTGCCAACCCAGTTCAGCATGATCAAAGAAAACTTTTAGAAGTGGACTGACACTTCATCAAAGAAAAAATAGAAGAGAACATTCTTAGTCTACCATTTGTACGATCTTAAGATCAACTTGCAGACATTCATACTAAGTTTAACTCGAAAAAAATGTTTGTATAAATACTGTGCAAGTTAAGTATCGGAGATTCGACAACCAAACTTGAGTAGGAGCGTTAGGTAGTGGATAAGGATAGTGAAGTTTATTATAAGATTTGCAACATGGATTCATGAGTCATGCATCCTTATCCCACTATCCCACAAATCTTAAAATCCTCCTTATATGTACATGTTTTGATCAACAAAAGCATACAAGTTATTGAGCTCATTCATTTCTTAATGCTGCACTTCGATGCTCATGGAAAGGCCACACACACGCACCCTGCGGTGAAGTGCCTTTTGGCGTAAATTGTTTCTTGTTTGAATTAATAACTAATTGTAATGCTTGGACCAATAATTTTCCAGTAGAATTGTATATATATTATAACATATATTCTTAGAAATAATTTCCTATGACAAAATCTTGACCTACTATTAGTATTATAATTTAATTTTTAAATTCTTTCATTTTGACTGTTTTGACCAGCCTTTTGACAAAAGTTGCTCAAGCGTTAAGCAGAAAGAAAGTGAAAGAAGTAGTGGCTGCGGATTGAAACAACTCAAAAGTTGCAGTAGCAAGTGAAAGAGGGGTTTCTTCGGAGATATTGGCTAGACAATGACCTCCTCTATGCAAAGGGAGGCGGACTCTATGTTCCTAGCTGCGGGAAACTTAGACGAGATTTTCTATTTTTGTAATAAATAAATGTTTTATCCTAATAAAATTATGTATTTATAAAAGTAAACCTTTATTCTAATAAAATCTGTTTTGTAAACAAATCTTTTGTTAGCTCTTTAGTCACACCTAAGCCTGGACATTCAGAATTCGGAAATGAGAAATTTCGATTCGATCCAAAATTATTTCTGATATGGAATGTGATTACGATCCGATCCATATTTTATTTCAGAAATTGGTTCAAAATTTCAAAAATTCGGAATTTCCAAATTTTTCAAAAAAAAATTCAAAATTTTGGAAATTCGGTTAAAAAAATCCGAATTTTCAAACAGTAATAATAATAAAAAAAATTATTTTGCTCTCCTAGTAGTGGTGGCTCAAATTTTTGTGGTTTCAGTTTCCCATCTGAAACCACGAAAATTGGAGGATTGTTTTTATTCTTGTTAGCAATTTTTAAATAAATAAATGAGTGAAACTCTTCTCAATTTGCATCCCTACCGTTCAATTTACCTCTGCACTAGCGACGGAACTCTCGGGCTTCAAATCAAAAGGTTGGCGTAAAATGAAACAAATACCTACCGTTCAAAGTTCAAGCCATAAATGATATAGCGCACGAACGATTTAGCACACAAAACGCACGAATTTGTGTGAAAAGACCAAAATACCCTTGTGTTGAACACTGGCACGAAATTCAACACGGGGGTATTTCGGTCTTTTTAAACGAATCGTGGAGAACACGCGCTGCTTTTCAGCGCGTGTTCGTGCGCTGCTTTTCAGCGCGTGTTCGTGCGCTGCTTTTCAGCGCGTGTTCGTGCGCTATATTATTCCTTAATTCAAGTAGATGGAAAGGACTCGGAAGGCATCGCCGCGTCGGACTTGGAATGACGAAGGAGGATGAAAGTAGTCCAGTTGAGAGCGAGATGCAAAATTCAATCTTCAGAATGCTAACCCACGATTCAATCTTCAACGGAAACGACGAGACACGAGATGCACAATTTTGAATCTTTGATATAAAAACCCTTTTCTGATTTTCAGACTTTCTGATTTCTGACTTTTTGTATTTCAATCATCACTGGCACGATTCGTCAGTCACATTTTGACCTCGAATTCTAAAATCCATTTATTTATATGCTCAAAATGACGTCGTTTCAATGTCAACGTAATTTTGAGCATAAACAGTTTTTTTTTAAGAAAAATCAAAAAATTGGAAATTCCGAATTTCCGAACAAATTTTACATTCCAAGTCGAATTGAAATTCGGAAGTTACTTTGTAATTCCGATCTGAAATTAGAATTCGGAATTTCGGATCGAAATTCGAAAAATTTCGAAATTCGGAATTCAAAAAATTTCAAAATTTGAAATTCAAAATTCAAAAAATTTAGGAAATCGGAATTTTGGAATTCGGAATTCCAAAAGCCCAGTCCTAGTCAACCACCCTAAAAGTTACTCCTGGACTGGTCAGGTCAAGTGGATGATGGCAATATCGTTTTAGAAGCAAGATATATTAAATATAAATGTTGTAATGTTCATAATAAGAAAAGTAAATATAGATGGCTTCCATAATTTAATCTTTGTAGTGAACATAGTAAAAATCATGAAAATCAAAATAATTACTTACATTTACAATCCCCAATTACCAATATACTGATGTTTCATAAATCTTCAGTAATTCTTTGACCATTCTTTTTTCTATTTTGGAGCTCAACATATATATATTTTTTTAAAACATATATACAATTTCTCTCGAATTGCTGCCTTATTAGCTGAAGGTGGAGATCTGAGTTCATTAATTACAAGGAGGCTTTGGTAGACTCATGTTCGTATTCGTGTATCAATCTGACACATTACGGTTCTATACGTTTTCACAATCAAAAGTATGATTAGTTCATATTTAGTTTTTATTATTAAGCCAATTTCATTATGTGTAAATAAATTATATACACAAAATGAAATAAGACAAAAAAAAGAAATATAAAATATAAAGTACAAAGAACTCCTGTTCCTGCTAGAATGTGTCAAATAGCAATATATTTAGTTTAAGTATTAGATTTGTTCTAAAAGTTTGGTGAATCTCTTCCCCGAGTACCTGATTATGCCTGATTATGTTCTTTTAATATTACAATTAACCTGTTACTAATCCAATTCTCATTTTTTTTGGTACAAAATATTTGTTTATTTTTGTAATCAAATCGCCAGATCCTGTATGGCAGATGATGGCGCGTGTACATCACGCACCACCGCAGATGACGGCGCGTGTATGCACACGCAACCGCAGATGACAGTGCGTGTATGTCACGCGCCACCGTAGACAACTGCGCATGTACGTCATGCGTCACAAGATTCGATAGCGCATGTGTGTAGCGTACGATACTTTTTGGAGCGCAAAATTGCGCACGTCGCCACCATTGTCGTTGTCGTGCGTTCTGCCCATCAAATACACATGGATGCACCGCCCAATCTCCTCCACTGCCGATCTACATATCTGGCAGACAAAAACTCACCGTCTTTGTCCTCGGGGTGGCGCGTGTTCATCACACGCCGCCAAACCGAGGCCAAAAATGGGCGATTCGCAGCCATTTTTCTGCTTTTGTGCAGATCTAAACATATTACGGCGGGAATCGAATGTGAACCTCGTTTTCAAAGAGAGAAGAGGAGGCAATGGCGACTCAAATTTCTTTTCATCATTTGGGCATTTTCTCACGTCGAGAGCGACAACAAAGCGAGATTCAAACGTGGAACAATGATGGGACGAGAATGTTGAAATGGATCCGAAGAAAATGGGGAAGAATCACATTATTCATAGGATATGGTACGCAGCAGCGGACAAAGTTTCAACTTCATTCGAGGGTTTCGTTCGAAACCCACCGCTGAATTTTTATTTATATATTTTTTAATTTTTTTATTTATTAATTTATTATTAAAAAAAGGTTGGGCTGTGCTACATTTTATTAAAAGTTGGGCCGGACAATTTTTTTTAATCGGGCCAATCGTTTTGGGTTTTAAAACTAGGCCAAAATTTTTTGAAAAACCTTTGGGCCAATTAGTTTAAATTATGTGTTAAAAGCCCATTTATTTATGTGTTAAATAAAATTCCTAGTATCATAATAGTGCAATTTAATTCTTAGTATGAATGATTCGGAATAATATGCTAAGTGCAGTTTAAATTCGAAGCATGCTTATGTGAATTAAGAATTAATTTTATTAGAGAATATACTTTCAACAAATAAACTTAATGAACAAATTATTATTAACTTTGTGTTAATAATTAAATGATGGTAATCAAAATTATATTACCATCATTATTTTGAATTTTAAGAGAAATTTGCATTAATCATTCTTGTGAGTGGTTGTCTAGAGTTGGTAGTTAAGTGAGATTCTCGTGACTCCATTAGACATATGGACCCTTCACGAGGAATGGTAGCACTGTCTACATAGCTGATCACCAAAATTATAGTACGAGATTAGTTACCTGGGTGCTTACTGAGTCGATTAGAGATCCCCTCTGAACCAATTCAGATCCATTTGATAGTTTCAAAAAAAATTCTTTAACTATGTGTTAAAAGAAAATCGAATTGTATATGCTAACAATTTATTTATGCCAATTATTTTCGTTAGAACAAATTAAAAAAAATGATAGGCAGCAAAAACCACCGAATTGTTATAATTAACAATTAAATGTGTCAATCCGTTTGACTGCAATTGTTAATATGTATTTTTTTACTTCAATTTATTTCAATACGTGAAAGTCAGATTTTTCTACAATTTTTTTTGTTATGAAGGGTGTGATGATTATGAGTCTAGCAAATTTTTTGAACGCATAACATAATCTAAAATTCTTCATCGAAAATCTAATTTTAAAATTGTGTCTAATGTCTTTTTTTTAAAATATACTTGCAGAAATGGCATCCTCCAATATGATAAACGAGCTCTCTTCCAGTGATAAGTTAACTGGATTGAACAATGATATCTAGTCCAGGAAGGTTCAGTATCTCCTGCACGAGAGAAACATCCTTGAGCATGACGACCTGATTGGCACGTATGATATAGAGCCCACAGACAAGTCCATGTGGGATAAACTTAAGGAGATATACGGCCAAAAATCAGCTATAAGACTCTGTGCCTTGCACTTAAATTGGCTCCAGTACAACATTGATGCTAGTCGACCTGTACTTGAGCACCTCCGCATCATGAATACCATGCTTCGCGATCGCAAGGCTCGCGGGGATCGATATTTCTGTGTTCGAACAAGTGAATAATGTGATTCGTTCACTACCTGATAAAAGGGAAGAGAACGTTGGACTCCCTTCAAAACTTTGATGAATCATGACGTGAACATCAAGACATTCGCTCACATATCCAAGCATCTTGAGTTTGAAGACGTGAGCCTGCGAGCTTCCTCACTCCCTGCCAAAGTTCTTGCTACTCATGGGGGAAACCCTAAGAGAAACAATTTTTTTTATAAGTTAGCAAAGAAGACTCAAAACTTTGTTCAACGAAAAAAATTTACTAAACAACCCAAGACTAACAGCTCCAAGAATATGGTGCGTGTGAAGTGCTACAAAAAGAAGGGTCACTACTCTCGGGACTGTTCCGAGCCTAGAAAGGTACCTTACTCTCCAAATAACCCCAAATTATGCGTTTGCTCTCATGTATTAGTTGCTAATTCATTTCCTAAATAGATTGTTGATTGAGGAGCGTCCCAGCACGTAGTGAATTACCGTGTTAGATTTGTCAAGTTTCATCGTTGTAGCACCTGAACATGAAGCGTAACCATGGGGAATGGCAGTGAAGAGGATGTCATCAGTATTGACACCTACAAACTCTAGCTTCATGGCGGGAACACATTACTACTATACGATACATCTATATCCCGGGAGTCCGCTGTTGTTTAGTTTTAGTTGTTTCTTTGCTATAATTAAGTTTTTTATTTAATTTTTGTCCTAGAAGATTGAAAATTGAGTACGATGACGATGTGTTTGATCACGACTCATACAAACAAGGTTTTCACTTTCTTTATTTGGATGATTTTTACTACGATTCTATTAATTAATACGATGCCTTAGTTTCCAACAATGACACAACTTACGAATCTATTAAATGGCATGCTAGACTTGGTCACATTGAAAAAGATAGGTTGAACAAACTTGCTAAGTGCGGTATATTAAATCAACTCACCAAGGCTGAGTTGCCTGTGTATGAACTTTGCTTAGTTGGCAGAGCTAACAAGAAGACTTTGGGTAAGGCTTCTTGAGCCTCAAGTCTATTAAATTTAACCCATTCAGACATTTGCGGACCCATGAGCATGAAAGCACGCCATGGGGCTTCATATTTCATCACCTTCATAGATGATTACTCGCGTTCGGACACGTATATTTGTTTTCTCACTGCCACAAAGCATTTGATGTGTTCAAATGCTACGTAGTTGAAGTAGATAACTAGTTGGAAAAAAGAGTTAAGATTCTTCGGACAAATCGTGGTCGCAAATACCTTTTTGATCTGTTCAAAGGGTATTGTGATGAAAAGGACATAGTAAGACAACTTACAATTCGTTACACCCCGCAGCATAATGGTGTTGCGGAATGTAGGAATCACACTTGATTGATATAGTTTAGTCTATGATGGCGCAAACCAACCTATAGAGTACCTTTGGGGAGATGCGTTGCTCACATCAATAGACATCCTCAATAGCGTACCAAACAAAAGTGTGCTCACCACTCAATATGAGTTATAGAATGGAAGGAGAAGTTAATATTGGACCATATGCGACCATGGGGTTCGACAAGCTATGTGCACAACCCAACATATGAACATAAAAAATTGGTCTAAGAACAATCAAGAAGGTGTTTATTCAATACCCCGAACATTCAAAAGGACATATAATGTTTGGTGAATACCCAAATGGGGACATGAATGAAATCAACAGTCGCAATGTCGAATTCATAGAGGATAAGTTCCCAAGTATCAGATAAATAAAACAGTATGGTCAGTTGTATGAGTTGCAACAAGACTCGTCACTATATCTTGGTGTAGAATGTGTTTCACCAAATCATCCAGAATAGTGTAATCCTACCTATTCGAGGTGGAAACTTGTCACATGAGGGCCGACATGAAAGAGGAGTAAGTCTTCCAAACTTCATGCCTAGCAAAAATGCGACGAGATTAGTTCTCAAAACTTGGTCTGTGACAACTAGCTCACGAACCATAGGGTTAGTGGGAGTGACCCTTCTCACACCGTCAGCCCCACGAGCTAAAGGGCTAGTGGGAGAAGATCCCAAACCAAGCAAGTAGAAAATTCTTTTATTCAAAGGAGTGAATGCAAAAGAATTCCTCGACGATACTTTCAAATCAAGGAAATGTATTCTTTTGCGCTCATTTGGAAATAGAAGATCCCACCTCTTATCAAGAGGCTATGGACTTACCCGATAGAGAAAAATTGCTAAGTGCCATGAAGGATGAAATGGACTCGATGCAAACAGGTATGTCGTCTTTAAAAATCTATATATGGACTTAAAACAGTCCTTCAGATTGTGGTACTTCAGATTTTACGAGGCTATTACTTCATATGGCTTCACCATGATAGATGAAGATCACTCGTGTATGTTTTAAAGACAAAGGAAGGAATGATGTTTTTATTCTTATGTGTCAATGACATTCTATTGTTTGTAAACAACATGGGAATAATCAGCCACCAAATAGTGGCTATCCTCCATCTTCAAGATGAAGGGTATGGGTGAAGCTAGGTAAGTCCTAGGCATAAAGATATGCAGAAATCATTCTAAGATAATGTTGGGTTTGTTCCAACAAGTATATATAAACAAAATCTTAAAGTGATTCAGACTGCATTACTTTAAACCCGTTAACACCCCTGTTGATAAGGGTCTGGCACTAAGCCTCAACCAATGCTCAAAAACAGATAAAGAAAAGGAAGAAATGAGCAATGTTCCCTATGCAAGTGCTATAGAGAGTTTGATGTATACTATGTTATGTACACGCCGGACATCTAATTCGTTGTTGGGTTGGTGAGCCATTACCATAGCAACCTAGGGCCTGTGCATTGGCAAGCAGTCAAGAGGATCTTTAGTTAACTTCATGTAATGGTCGATCTAGTCCTATGTTATCAAGGGGGAGACATGCGACTAAGAGGATACACAAATGCCAATTGGTGAGGCAATTTGTATGAATTCAAATCAACCTCAGGATATGCGTTCATCCTTGGTAGATGAGGTATATCTTGGAGCAGGAAGAAGCAGGAATGCATTGCTTTGTCAACTATGGAAGCAGAATATGTTGTATGCAACATATCAGTGCAAGAGGCACTCTGGCTAAGAAGCTTTCTACAGTACCTCAATTTTATGCCGAGGCCTGATGAACCT
>JAOWBN010206230.1:0-14318 GCA_028565015.1 Pinguicula moranensis | reverse complement strand
ATTTAAATCAAATTAAAATAGGTTTTATTTAGGTTAAATTGTCAAGTGGATAAGTGAGGGTATAATAGTAATTCCAGTTAATAATCCGTATAGGAGTGAGTAATTCGTGTTCTGCGGGACGACTACCAAACACCCTAAACCAACAATAGGAAAAAAATTGAGTGTCCCCTACCAAACACACCTATCCGTGTTAGTCCCACAGTAGTCCGTGAACCTGATTTACTCATATCCGACTACCAAACCCACCCCTACTTGGAGTCCCTCACGTGAAGGAGAAGAATTTTGGTTTTCTTCACCAAGTATTAGTAAACTCGTATATTCTTGCCAATTATAGGAAAAATCACTTTTCAAAGGTTATTTTATGAAGGCATATTTTTGTGCTACATCATTTGGCGCCATCTGTGAGAAACCTGCACAAAAAGTCATAGAAAAAAGACATGGGTCCAAGCACCAACAACTCCCAACCGTCGGAAATCTTGCAATCAGTAATTCCACCTCCTCACTTCACAAGCCAGCTAATGTTTCCAACACGGATCTACCAAATTATCATCTGATCCCAGGAGCGAATTTCGGAGTCAGATCCGGGAATTGATCTCCCACCTCAGTACCCGTGGGCCGCTGCCCCCATCGCACTCGGATCCGGCACTACAAATTCCCGCTACCATGGGAAAAGCTTTTTGCAAATAATTCAGTAAGAAACCATGGCTCTAGCACCCGCAACACTAGATCGATTACCCAAATATTTTGGTGAAATAGACCCGCGAGAACACCTAAAGTCCTTTACATTATACATGGAGATGACATCCATATCTGAAACCGCCTGCAAAGTTTTCATTTTAACCTTGTCTGGAGCTGCGGAAAACTGGTTCCTCTCGCTCCCCGAGGAATCAATATGGAACTTCAAGGAGCTGACGTCCCACTTCTCTCAAGCTTTTGCAACCCAACAGCGGGTCGATCGGGCACCCGCGCACTTGTTTGGGCAAAAATATCAAAAGAAGCCGCATGAACCTCTCTGGGACTATATCTATCGCTTCAATCGGGCATGTACGGAAACCCCGAGTCTACCCCTCGACATGAGAGTTAGCACCCTGATTAATGTGCTACAGTATGGCCCCTTTGGAGTGGCTTTAATGGACGATCCACCACCCACCCATGAGAGACTATGCGACATCTGCGGAAGGTACATCTGCTAGGAAAAGATGGGGGGACGTCTGCATATGGGGTGAGACTATAGTGATAATCGAATGACTCGAAGGCCTTGGCGCACCGACGAGACCACCGGAAGTAAGCAATCTCAACATTCAGTAAGAAAAATTGACTACAACAAACCAAGGCACACGGAGTACCACACATTCCATGCACCCCGAACGTATATCCTAAAAGAAATTGAACACTTAGGTCTCCTCATGGCGCCCCAAGGAACGAAACCGGGGAGTTACAGAAGAAATTCCCCTCACTACTGCCAGTTCCATAAAGTAAAAGGCCATACCACAGAAAACTGCCGACATTTAAAGGATGAATTGGAATGGTTAGCCCAGGAAGGATACTTGTCTGAGTGGACACACCACGCTCAAAAAACCAACCTCGTATGGACACGAGACGAAGAGAACCATGACCCAAAAGGAAAGAAGCCTCGCATTGCCATGATCACGGGGGACATAGTAGGCAAGACAAACCACGCTCAAAAAAGGGAACAACGAAGGTTTCAACAAATAACTTACACCCGATCTGGCCCCCTAGGACCTCCCATCAGTTCAGCAACGAAGATCTCCAAACCAACGGGCCACATTGCCATCCAATGGTAATAACCGCAGAGAAAGATGGATGCATCGTTGACAGGATCTTTATAGACCAAGGGAACGCCTCCGACATCTTATCCCTAGATGCTTTTCAGTGAGTGAGGTTGGATATCGCCACCCTCCGCCACACTACTACCACTCTACGAGGCTTCGTAGGAGCCGAGGTCAATTCCCTTGGATCGATCGAGCTTCTCTCTTCCTTCGACGAGGGAAGGCAAAAAAAACTATCCCATCACCTACCTGATTATCGAAGCTCCTTTCTGTTACAACGTCATACTAGGGAGACCCAACCTATTTCAATTCAAGGACAAAATCTAAACTTACCATATGGTGATGAAGTTCCAAACAAAGCATGGGGTGGGGCAGGTCAAAGCCAACCTCGGAGTAGACAACATCTGCTATACGGTGTCCGCCGAAAGTACCCACCTGCCCACAAAAAGGCACGTACCAACTACCGATCTGGAAAAAATGCCGAAGGTATTCCATTTTGTAGAACCAGAGCACATAGTGCCGCCATAATTCAAAGAAGTCTACCTCTGAGAAAATGAATGATCGAGAATGGGTTGTACGCATCAACACCGAACTAGATCATGATCTTGAAACAAATTTGGTTCAATGACTGAGAAGCCATGCCGACGTATTTGCTTGTAGCCCCTCCGACTTCATTGGAATAAGCCCAAGTGTTGTCATTCACTGGTTAAACGTAACGGTGATGGAGAAACCCGCACAACAAAAGAAGCAACATTTTGGGTATGAAAAAAACCAAATCATAAAAGAAGGAGTTCGAAAACTCTTGGTGGCCCGATATGTGGAGAAAGTCTAGTACTTAGAATGGCTCTCCAACATGGTGCTTGTTCCCAAAATTGAGGATAAATGGAGAATATGCGTCGACTTCACAAATCTAAACAAATGTTGTGTAAAAGACTCATATCCTCTACCCCATTGATCAAATAATCGATTCAATAGGTAGATGTGAGCTATTGAGTATGATGGACGCATTTCAAGGATATCATCAAATATTTCTATCACCCGAGGGCTGACTGAAAACAACTTTCATAATAAACGAAGGTATTTATTGCTACAGGGTAGTTCCCTCCTGACTCAAAAATGCCGGGGCCACTTACTAGAGGATGATCAACAAAATGCTTCAAGCTCAGCTTGGCCGAACCAAGGAAGCCTATGTAGATGACATGCTTATAAAGAACAAAAAAGCCGTCGATCATATAAACCACCTAACAGAGGCTTTCAAAATTTTACGCCAATACCAACTCGAGATCAAACCCTCTAAGTGTATCATTGGAGTCTGAAGTGGGAAATTTCTAGGCTATATGGTATCAGAAAGAGGAATCGAGGCCAACCCCGACGAAGTAATAGCTCTGCAAAACATGACCCTGCCCCGATCCCTGAAGGAAGTCCAGTTTCTCGCCGAGAGGATGGCATCCCTCGATCGATTCATCTCCCACATTGGGGACAAAGGGTTACCATTCTTTAAGGCAATTTGAATGGGACAAAACTTCACTTGGAACCCCGAATGTGAACCGAGCATTTCAAGAGTTAAAAGAGTACTTAAAATCACCACAGGTACTTGAGGCCCCCAACCTCAAGAGAACCTATTCGTCTACCTCTCCGTGACTGATGAAGTAGTAAGTGCGGTATTAACTCGTGAAAAGTAAACCTACATAAACCCATTTAGTATGTAAGCAAGACACTCCATGTAGCCGAGGTAAGATACTTGGAGATAGAAAAACTCGCACACGCTTTGGTAATGGCTGCTAAAAGACTCTGCCCCTACTTCCAGTCACATCCCCTCACTAACCAACCAATGGGACAAATTCTCTCAAAACCTGATGCCTCAGGAAGATTAGTGAATTGAGCAGTAGAGCTCAGCGAATACAACATCGCCTACAGATCACAGAGCTCTCAAAAGGCATAGGTACTTGCATATTTCATCGCCGAAACTACCAGATCCCCTGATAGAGAGACACCATGGACGCTCCACATGGATGGGTCATCCACCTCTCGATGGGTGGCACAGGGATTGTGTTGAAAGAAGACAGTAGAAGGACCCTAAAAATTGCTGTGCTCTTAGACTTTCCGGTCACCAACAACACTACCGATTACGAGGCCCTCATATTAGGGCTTGAGATCGCCACTCAGCAAGCAATCAGAAACCTAGTCGCACACATCGACTCCCAACTCGTTTGCACGCAGTACTTGGGGAAATTCGAGACTCGTGAGGGAGTGCTGAAAAGTACCTAAAAAGGCTTAGAAGCTCAGCCCAGGCCTTCTCAAGTTTCTCGTTTCGGTAAGTACCACGTATGGAGAACGTCAACGCCGATACCTTATCCTGGCTTGCGTCTCGTTTAGAAACATAGGATGGGCAGACAATACAGATATTGGTACGAGTAGGGCCTGCCATAGACATACAAAACTCGCCTGGAAAGACTATCATGGCACTTAACCCAATTGACTGGACCACCCCCATACTTAAGTACTTGAAGGAAGGATATCTACCCACCAACAATGTCGAAGCAGGGCCTGCCGTAGACATACAAAACTCGCCTGGAAGGATACGCCTCTGAGCTTCCAGATTCACCCTCATAGAAGGCAGACTATACAAAAAGAGTTATGAAGGGCCCCTCCTGCGATGTATCTCGCACCACCAGAATCAGGATCTAATAGAAGAAATGCACGATGACGAGGATGCAAGCCACATAGGAGGAAGGACATTAGTGAGGAAAATTCATCTACACGTATTCTACTGGCCAACCATGCTTCAGGACGCGCTAGATTATGCCCGCCGCTACGAAGAATATCAACATCATGGGAGCTGGATGCCCCACCCCGTCACTCACATGACGGGGGTATCTGCAACATGCCTCTTCGACGTGTGGGGGATTGATATTATTGGCCCATTCCCGCCGACCCCGACCAAAGGCACTTCGTTATTACAGCCACTACGTATGAGTATTTCACCAAGTGGGCAGAAGCTGAAGCAGTGGCCAAAGTGACAGAAAAGACATTATTAGCTTCTTATGGCGGAACATTGTATGCCCATTCGAGGTATCGCGAATCCTCATCTTTGACAATGGACCACAATTTTGGAGCGCAAAGATAGCCAACTGGCATACCACCTACAAATTCAGCAAAGATTCACATCTGTCTATCATCCCTAGTCCAACGAGCAAGTGGAAGCACTCAATCAGATCATCCAGCTAGGTCTAAGAAAGAAACTCCTCGATCGCAATGGCAGTTGGGCTGATGAATTACCAGGAGTCCTCTGGTCCTGTCAGACCACTGTTACTACATCCACAGGAAACACTCCATTTGCTTTAACTTATGGATTTGAATCAATATTTGTGACGGATATAGCCTTCGGAGCCTACTAGGTGACTTCCTACAACCTTACATAAAATAGAAAGAATTGGATGACAGACTTGGAACTCTTGGACGAAATCAGAAAGATGGTCCACGACCAATTAACGAAGCATCAAATGCAATTTCGGAAAAGAAGGACATCCAAGCCAAACAAAAATGAACCCCAAAAAAGTGACATCGTCTTAAAAATAATATTGGCTCCCGGCGACCAAGGAAAGTTGCAACCTATCTGGGCAGGCCCATACCAGCTCCTCAAAAAACATAAGAATGGAGCATGCCAATTAGCAACTCCTCAGGGAAAGCTCCTGCACCACTCATGGAATCAAAAGAACATCAAGAGATGCTACAAGAACCAATAAGACGAGGTAAAATGCAGTTCTAAAACTCTATCCTTTTCTCGTTTGTCTTTTCATAAAGAATAACGTTTCTCAACGAAAATGTTACAAAGAGAGACTCGCTTTCAAGCAAAACTTTCTCAATAAAAGAATAACGCTTTTCAGTGAAAAATATTGCAAAGAAAGACTCTAGCTTTCAAGCGGAACCTTCTCATTAAAAGAATAACGCTTTTTCGTAAGAAATATTGCAAAGAGAGAATCCCACTTTCAAGCGGAACCTTCTCAAGAACAATACTTCTCAACGAAAAATGTTGCAAAGAGAGATTCCCGTTTTCAAGAAAACCTTCTCAAGAAAAGAATAACGCTTTTCAGCGAAAAATATTACAAAGAGAGACTTCCGCTTTGAAGCAAAACTTTCTCAAGAATAACCCTTTTCAGCGAAAAATATTGCAAAGAGAGACTCCCGCTTTCAAGTGGAACCTTCTCAAGAAAAGAATAGACACTTTTTTAGCAGAAAGTATTGTAAAGAGGAAGTTCCCGGCCCCAAGCGGAACCTTCATTAGGAAATAAGCCTACAAAACCTCACAAAAGAAGGAAGCATTCACGAGAAACATTCCCCGATGAGTGAACCTCACCCAACATCACTCAATCCCCACCAGGGGAGGACCTATTCTTTTTTTTTGGTTAAGTAAAGATTTCATTTATAATAAGCGGACTGTGTACAATATGTATTGGTCATATAGTACAATACCCCCGGGGTCGCCTGTACCCTAAAGATACGGCGCCGCAGAATACAATCTGGTCTAAAATATTACAATGGATAAATGTTAAAATTGTCGCAAAACCATGGCATTCGCATCCATTCAGAAACCGTCAATCCGCGATGTGGTTTATTGTGTGCTGAAATCCACTGCCAAACGTTAATCTGAACCCATTCAAGAACAATTAACCTGTTTAGTAAGATGCCAAGACCTTCAACCACCACCAGGAAAAGAAAGGGGGATAAGGGATCCCCTGTCGCTGCCCCCTTTTCAGATTGAATTCTCCTGAGCTTGTGCTATTTATAAGAACAACGGTATGCGGTGTGGAGATGCATTATCGAATCCATTCCATCCAAATGTGACAGAATCCTAGCTTGACCAACATTTGCAACAAAAAATTCCAGTCAGTTGTATCAAATGCTCTTGCGAAATCGACTTTAAAGAGAGTGGTAGCGCATTTTGAACCCTTCAAGCTATGAATGGCCTCATTGGCTACAAGTACCCCATCAAGAATCTGCCTCCCTTGAATGAATGCAATTTGATTCTGAGAAATGATCTTGGGAATAACCTTTTTCATGCGGTTGGCCAATAATTTTGTCAAGATTTTGTAGCCACGTCCTACTAGTGAGATTGGCCTGAAATGCTTCAAGAGTGTAGGATTGTTTAGTTTAGGAATCAATGTGATAAAGGTTGAGGAAATACCTTTGCACAGCCATCGTGATTTGTAGAACTCCTGCAAGAAGCTGATCAAGTCTCTCGAATTGAAAATCCTCTTCGTACGATTTCCCTCCCTTCCTGCATGAACAGTGATGCCGACCACCTCCACCCACGTTTGCCATTTCTTTTGATCAGCACCTCACCGTCCGTTCTCTGAGATACAACTTCTGCAAGCTCCCCCTGTCCTCGGGGCTGCCTCTCGCGCTCAGGGAACATCTCCTCTTTTCTCATTTCTTTCAGCTCCTTTTCCAATATCACTGTTCATCATCTCCTCCAACGTGAACCCCTGGATCACCCCATCTCATCAACTTAAACGCATGCGCTGTGCAGCCATTAGAGCTGGTAAGACGCCATTTCAACCGAATTGATATTATGAACTTCTAGGTACCCAACGGCCAGTACATGAACGACTCGAACCTCGAGTGATTCCGAAATCCAACGCCAAGGCACCAACCTTACTTTCTTCTTAGCCAATTTCCCCCCGGACTGTTCTGAGGAAAGATTACTGAGAATCCTAGGTAAACAGGATCCGGTCAAGAAGCTCACCATAGCACGAAAGTTAGACAAATATGGGAAGTTTTTGGATTACAGTTTGAGGATGAAGTAACTGATATTGAGCTTCGATTGTTCCAACTAAATCATGTTTGGATTGGTTCTTATCGAATTCATGCTAATGTGGCTATGTATTATAAAAATCTATCTGGTAACTCTAAGAGGAAATCTACTGAACATAGACCTGCTCCTGTTCCTGTGAAGCCAGCCCCAAAACAAATGGCTTTAACCAAACTGGAACCTATCCCTGTGGCTCATTTGGGTATAGGCTCGGACCCGGGTTCATCAACAAGTCAGAACAAGGTGACAATCCTACAGTTGCCTTCTAAGGAAAATGCTTGTCCTTGGCTTAACAGGGGCTTTATAGGGGTCATATGGAAACCAGGAGAATTGCGTACCCTTCAATTATCGCTGAGGAAAGCAAGGTACTTATCTATCAGAACAAGGCCCCTTGGTAATAACAGGATACTAATCTGGGAGGACACGTCAAAGGAATTAGAAACTCTGATGCAACATGACAGGACTTGGCTTATGACATGGTTATCTGATTTTGAAAAAAAATGGTTGTTTCCTTGACACGGTTAGGCTGGTTTCGTATATTTGGCTTGCCTCTTCCATTGTGGTTTATTGAATACCTGACTGCCATTGGTAATAAAATTGGTCATATGATTATAATGGATGAATGCACTGCTGATAAGTCCTTTCTAGAGGCTGCTATAATTCTGGTACAAATAGATGTTACCTGCCCTATTCCGGTTCAGCTTCCTGTATATATTGATGATAACTGAATCACCCTTCACATCAAGGAAGTGGTTGACCCTTGTCTTGTATCACTATGGTCCTTCAATCAAGAGAAAGATCAGGAAAGCTCTAATGATTCTGGGAGTTGTAGTGACAGTTCTGAATATTTATCATCCTCTGGGATATCCACTCCTAAGACTACAATTTGCTCCCTGTATGATTTTGATTTCCCCCCAGCAATAGATGCTCCCCCACAGAACCTCAAGGAAAAAACCCACTTACCTTCCTCACTGACAGCTAGGAAACTAGTATGGTGGACACAATCCAAACCCTTCTACTTCCAGCCAAGTAGGATTTGTCCCCCATTACTCACCCCCTCATATGGATATTGTCCGTCCGTAGATGTTGCTCCTAACACTCCCCCAAACTTGTCTCCTTTACCTTCTGACTCCATCTCAGCTTCCTCATTTTCCATACAATACTCTCTTACATCTCCCCCACTTTCCACACAAGATTTCCCTCCCTTAGATACAAATAAATCCCTCCCAGTTCCTTCCACACGAAAGAGATTGCTGGTTATCAAACCTAAAGGTAATGGCCCAAAAACCAGGAGTCAAACAAGAAAAGAGATAGATCGGGACAGGGATAAGAACATAAAGGTATTAGAAACCTGGTTACATCAGCTATCCACACAGCCTAGCAGCTCTTTTTCTTCTCTTCCGGTTGTAGAGAATCCCTCTTCTCTAGTGGTGCAGCCTTATCAGCCGACAAAAGAAATTGATCAAATACTGTCATTTGGGCAGAAAATTGGATTGGAATATCCTCTGGATACTCAAGAGACCAGAGAGGTATTAACATCGTTGAACATTGATGATAAGGAAATATTGCTGGTAATGACCTTACTGAGCACCCAACATCTAAATGAAGCTCATCACTTATAATGTTAGAGGCCTTGGTGCCCCAAGTAGAAGAAAAAGACTTAAAGAATTCTTGTTACATGAGAAACCATCTTTCCTTAGTGTTCAAGAAACCAAACTAGTATACATAGATGAATCTTTAGTAGCATATTTGTGGTATGACCTAAATTATGATTGGTACTTTCAAGGATCTAATGGCCAATCAGGTGGCTTACTATGTATATGGGATAGAACTTGCTTCTGTAAAAGCTCCTTCATAGCTGGTGAAGATTTTATAGGGATAGCTGGACACTGGATTGAAGATAACTCATCAGCCAACATTCTGAATATCTATGGAGCTGCGGATCTAACTTCTAAACTGTCTCAATGGGATTCTATCCATAGGTCCTTTGCCAACCATGAAATAGAAAAATGGTGTTTGATGGGAGATTTTAATGTAGTTCTATCTTCCACCGAGAGAAAGGGGAGAAACAACATGACTAATAATCAGGAAATAGCAGCATTCATGGACTTGGTGAACGATCTTAGATTGATAGATCTGTGGATGGAAAGAAGGAAATTTACATGGCATATAAAGTCAAAGAAATCCATGAGCAGGTTGGACCGGTTTCTCATAAATGAACACTGAATGGCACAACATCAGGACTGGATACAAACTGGTTTAGCTAAAATAGACTCTGACCATTTTCCGGTCTCCCTAGCCAGCAAGCACATCAATTGGGGTCCTAAGCCTCTAAGAATGTTAGATGAGTGGCTGGATCTAAAAGATTTCAATGCATTGATCAATTGTACATATACTACTACAGAAGTATACGGATATGCTAGCTTCAGAATTCACATGAAAATCAAGGCTATCGGAGAAGCAATGAAGGCTTGGAATCTTTCAGTCCCTAGAAACTTGCCGGTAGTGAGGCAAAAGCTTATGCTCCAGTTATCTGACTTGGTAATCCAAGCTGAAAACAATTGTTCAATAGCATTGGTGCAAGAAATATCTTTACTCAGGGACAAAATAGAGGCAACTACAAAAAAAATGGACTGCATAAAAGCCCAGAAATCCAAAATCCAACGGCTCCAAGAAGGAGATGCTAATTCAGCCTATTTTCATGCATGGATCAGAAAAAACAGAGGAAAAACACCATACAAGGAATATGGGATAAGGGAAGATACATAGAGGAACCTATGCATATAAAAGAATGCTTTAGATGCCACTTTCAAGAGAGATTCACAGAACAAGCCTAGGAGAGACCCTCTGTCCGGAATATGCAACATGGCAGATTATCACACTGGAGCAAAACTGCTCTGGCAGTCCCTTTCAATGACCAGGAGATATTACTAGCAATCAAGAGTTGTGGTAGTGGAAAGAGTCCTGGTCCTGATGGACTGAATTTCAAATTCTTGAGACATTTTCTACCCACATTCCTCCCTGACATACTCCTCTATTTCCAGGAATTCTATAGAAACTGCCAGTTGGCAAAGGGTACAAATGCAGCTCACATCTTCCTCTTAGCTAAAACTAGTGCTCCTCTCAAAGTAGAAGATTATAGGCCCATTACCCTCATTGGTATCCTGCCAAAGATACTCTCCAAAGTGCTAGCTCAGCGAGCTTGAAACATCATACAAGAAGTCATATCTCCGCAACAGATGGGCTTCATCAAAAACAAGAAATTATTAGATGGTGTTTTGATAGCAAATGAAGCTTTTGATGAGATAAAAAAAAAAGCTAAGGAAACAATTTCTTCTATTCAAGGTGGATTTTGAGAAAGCGTTTGACACGGTTAATTGGAAATACTTGACAGATATGATGCTGCAAATGAATTTTCATCAGTGTTGGATATGGTGGGTGCAAGAAATTCTATCCTCAGCTTCTTCATCTATTCTCATCAATGGCAGCCCATCAAGGGAGTTCTTCCCAAGGAGAGGGGTGCGCCAAGGAGATCCTTTATCTCCCTCTCAATTTATAATTGCAGCAGAAGGTCTCTCAAGAATGATCAATAAAGCCATAGCGCTACATCTCTTTAAACAACTTCATATTGGCAGAGACTAGCTTTCCTTAAGCCACCTTCAGTTCGCAGGTAATACCCTAGTATTTGGGGAAGCAAGATGGGATAATATTTGAGCAATCAAAACCATCTTAATCAACTTTGAACTCGCTTCGGGCTTTTAGGTGAATTTCACAAAAAGCAGGCTCATTGGGATAGGAATGCATGCAGAACTTACAGAAGAAATGGCAGTTTATTTGGGATGTAGAACTGGCTCTTTACCCTGCAAGTACCTAGGTTTACCCCCTTGGTGCCAATCAGACACGTTCCACAACATGGTCTCCAATAGTCAAGAAATTTCAGCATGCTCTCAGTTTGTGGGAACTCATGTTCCTATCCTCGGGTGGAAGATTAACACTCATAAACACAGTATTGGATGCTCTGCCCTCTCATTTCTTTGCTTTTTATAAAGCCCCTAAGAGGATTATCAAAGATCTGACAGCTATCCAGAGGAACTTCTTCTGGAACAAGAAACCAAATAAGAGAACTATGTGTTGGACATCTTGGAAGAAGATCTGTTTACCTAGATTAGCAGAAGGATTAGGAGCTAGACATCTTGGTTTCTTTAATCTAGAAATGCTAGGAAAGTGTGGAGCAAGACTACTAAATGGAGAGAACATCCTTGTATCAAAAAATTTACACTCGAAGTATCACCACAATGGACAACTGAACATTGGGGATTATTATGCATTAACTGCCACTCATCAGCCTGCAATTAAAAATAGTGGTCAGAGAAGATTATCAGCATATGCATCTCGATGGTGGAATGACATCCAAGAACTTGTTAACTCAGATTTGTTCAGAGAGCAAATCACACTAAGGTAGGAAATGGTACTAGATTTAGGTTCTCGTTAGACCCCTAGTACGACAACTATCCCATAGTTACTCAGTTCTCCAGACTGTATAGAATCTCATCTACACCATCAGCGAGCATATCAGAAATGGGGCACTTCCAAAATGGATCAGGGAACTGGCAGTGGAGCTGGCGCAGAACACTAAGAGCTTCTGAAAATATTGAACTGTGTAATCTTCTTTCTTACTTGCAGGATTGTACATTAACTTCTAAAGAGCCTGACATATACCTTTTCAAGGGAAACTCATATGGAAAATACACTGTCAAAATGTCCTACACACACTTGGCGTCTGCGCAGTCTTCTCCGTACAGCATCTAGGAAGTCTCTTTACTAACTTCCACATGGAACACACTTGCACCTAAAAAAAATCTTTATATGGAAACTATTGCAGGATTCAATACCTACACTAGGTGCAATGCTGAGAAGGCTTGATGTCAGAAGATCAATCACAACACTGCACTTTATGCCTTACTTATTTAGAAACTAGACTGCAGTTATTTTCTACTTGCCTCTATGCGGTACAGGTATGGAAGGGGATAGTCTCATGGCTCCAACTGCAACTCACTGAGGCCTTAATGGATCAACTTCCTTCACTCGAAACATTCTCTTCATTATGTCCCTCTGAGATCAACCTTCAGGAATGGAAAACTATATGGTGTGCAGTAGTTTGGCACATTTGGTTAGCCAGAAATAATAGCCATTTCCGGGCCATTCAAGTTAATCCATCATTGATCTGCGAGTACACCAAGAGATCTACATGGTTGTGGATTAAAGCAAGGAACAGGTTCCTTTGACTATGCATTAACAGACTGGATGGTGCAACCAGTGGTTTGTATAAAAAATTGAGATCCATCATAGAATGTGCACTCACCTTAAAGGCTGAACAAAAGAGGTTTTAGTCTGGAAGAAATGGTGGATGTTTCTACTCATGAATCAAGATCTGAGTAAACTACAAATCGAGTTTCCAGAATTTGATGCAATTCAGGCTGGCAGAATACATCCCTCATTAGTATTTGCATGAGGATAGATCAGTAGATTACATTTGATATGGCGGGTTCCAAGAAGCAAGTGCATACAGTAGTCATGGGTTTGCTAGTTCTGAACATCTCCAGCAGAATGCAGCCTGTTTCAAGAAATGCATCATTGAACTTAACACAAAGAACTTGGTACTCCATAAGAAGAAGGAAGTCTACATCATCCGCAGTCAATTGGATATCCTAAAGATCCCTAGTCGTTGGATCAGCTAAGAGAAAGCCCATACTTCAGGAGGATACTCAGAAGCCACTCAGAGATATTCATACTAGGACGGACATACTCCAAGACTAGCAACAACAGTGATGTGTTCATGGTTTTGTTGGAAAAAGAGGTTGACTGTTACCTTGTAAGTGAACTGTATTACATTGTCCGACCGAAAATATCCTCTATTCATTACAGGGATAGCTCACTAAACAATAAGAAGCTATGTATCGATATTCCTATAAAAAAAATGGTATCGATAAGTTGATAGTCATGATAATTTGTTTGGTGAAGAGCAGAGGATGGCGATGAACTGAATGCCCAGATGCTTGTGCATTCATGACATTAGGGGAGCCATATATCCGAACACCCTTAGCTATACTGGAGGTATTATGGAAGGGCAGGGTATACAGTTTCTCGATCAATGTTTCAATCACTGATTTCATCCCTACAGATTCATTGCTCACATGAGTGCTAGTCTTGCGCTTGTATTTTCTTTTGTTTTCTTTGTTTCCTTGTAAATATATTTTCATATATGAAATTTGGCTTATCCAAAAAAAACAAAATTGTAGCCAGATTTATTATAAAAGTATCAGATAGAACTATCTACCAAAATATTAGAATATCAAAACTAATTATATTAAATAATTATGAAACAAATATATACTATTTGAATGAATTAGTTTGCAATAATGTATAGTAGCCTTGTTGTTCCTTTATAAAAATTTCCAATTCAACTCATGTTCGAACCCTTTTAGGAACCAACAAATTTTTTTTTTTTGATTTCTTAAAAAACAAAAATAACAGCTAAGTCCAAATTTTGATACTGAGGCTAATGGATGAAAACTTATCAATTGATCAACTCATCTATACCAAACTTCTTTATAAATTTCAAAACCATCGTGTATATAATATTCTAGGGGGACCAAACTTTTTTTTTTGTTTACTTGTAATTTATTTATTTTTGTAATTTGGGGGAGGGGGGGACC
>JAOWBN010206219.1:0-14318 GCA_028565015.1 Pinguicula moranensis | reverse complement strand
GGATCGTTAATGTATCTGTTGGGCGAAAAATGTCCCACACAGGTTGCAAACTAAGAAATTGATGGATTTATATATTAAGACACAACATCTACTAGTATGAGGCCTTTTCGGGATAAAACCCCGAGAGCAAAACCGTGAGGGCTTCGGCTCAGAGCGGACAATATCATACTAGTGGATGTGGTGTCGGGTCCAGTTCGGAAATTAAATCCTAAGGGCCCGTTTACTAGCAATTACGTCATGAGAATTAACAAGGAATTGTTATCGGAATTGTACACCAAATGGTGGAATTGGACAGAGATGGAATTAAGCCCAAAAAACAATTCCATGTTTACTAAACATAGACTCGAACGGAATTGGGCAGTCCATTTTCGGCGCCATCTTCACCGCGAGCGGGTACGGAACGTGGTACAACACCGATGTTGCGAGATCGGTGGAGAAATGGGATCTTCGGCGCGGGACGGTGGCATCGGCGACGATGGAGGAGGAGGAGATGATCTACGCGGTGGACGAGTTGAAGGGGGCGTTGAGACGGAGCAATGAAATTTGTGGGTCAATTCCACCATTTTTAAGAAATTAGTTTTTGGGTCTAATTCCATATTTTTAAAAAAAAATTGCGGGTCATGGAATTGAATTCCCTGACCCGCTTAATTCAGTGTGTGTAGTAAATGTGGTATTATACTCGAATTCTATCATAATTCCACATAATTTTAACTAGTAAACGGGCCCTAACAGTATACTCATCAATGGGGTAGCTCGAGGTAATGATACATTGCGCGTACTGTTTATCAATCATGATTTTTGATTCTATAGTGTAAGCATAGAGTTGTTCATTGAAACATTATTATTTCTTCTCATGTAAATAATTGTTTGCTGCCCAGAAATAAGAGATAAGTGCCTAAAGATGTTCTCAGACACTTGACATTCTGTGACTCTTAAATAAAATATTACTTTCTGTATATTTTCTTAGACTAGTTGCAACGTGCAATATTTCGTATTTCAGAAAATACCAAGCGAATGGGCTAAAGGAGTGCTTAGTGATGCTGAGCATCTTAAAGAAAAAGGTATTGATCAAGTGATAAATGAATTCCTCAAAGCCTTAAAGGAGGGATCTCTACCAAAAGTTGGCCTCAACGTTTCAGTGCATATATCGTCTCCAAAGCTACGATGAATGCCTATACAAGGATTCTAGCCAAGAAGTTGCCTAAGTTCCAAATAAATAGCGTATGCCTGGGTTTTGTAAAAATTGACATTAACTTTAACACCGACATTTTGACTAAAGAAGAGGGAGGAGAAAGCCCTGTGAGGCTAGCGTTGCTGCCAGATGACGGGCCTTCGAGCTTGTTCTTTGTCAGGAAGGAAATGAGCTCCTAGAGATGATGAAGATGTGATTGTGAAGATACTATTCTAAGTAGAGTTCTTCTGTATAACAATAATCAACTCTGGCTCGTATCCAAATGATCTTTTATTGGTGTAATATATTCTTATTGCTTAGGCTTGTTGTTAGTGTTGTGTACTAAGATCAATTAACATGGTCTTTGTATTAACACTTTTATATTTATGTATATGATGCATAACATTCTTCATTATTTATTTTATTTACTGCTTTTTATTGTATATCAAATAATGAAGCCCAAGTACTAAAAACTCAGAGTGGATAATAAGGAGTTATGATGGTAAGAACACTCTAATAAAGTTATCAATACTGAATATACCTAACCATAGTATTAATGAGATATAGTATCACTAATACGGATAGGTTAGCATATTTTAAGTCGTTTCATTTTGAAGAGAGTAGTTGATCTCATCAACTATGATGTAGCGACACCTAAATTAGAACATGGATGCTTTTTTTTTAGATAAGCCAAAATTTCATTAAATAAAGTATGTACAGAAACAGTTTCAACCGAAGAGCACAGACCGCTCTTGTTCCCTACACCTAATCACACAATTGGAAATACATCAGTGATCTATACTCCTCTGCTAAGCAGGCAACATGTATCTATTATTTTATTGCTTGCCAAGGGTCATAGTTGTCATCTTATCATCCTATGGACGGTACACAACTCGCCTATGACATTTAGAGTACAAGTAACAGATGTTTTTACTGTCAACTTATCAATCCATTTGTCATATCTATTATTTTATTGCTTGCCCAGGGTCATAGTTGTCATCTTAATGGATGGTACACAACTCACCTATGACTTTTAGAATACGATAATGGATTGGTACACAGTTCTTCCTGCGTGCCTGAAAGCTCACGGAGATTGAGAGTGATGTAATCCGTTGTCATGATGTGTTAACTATGTGTGTTAGCCGTTGTAGCCGGTTGCAAATGTTCAAAATCTGAGTAGTAAGCAGTCTGTCAAATTTTGTGTAACTGCGATCTCCAGCAGTATACTAACCTATACCGTGTAAAAACAAGAAGATAATATATGCACCAAGATCTGGAAAGATGTGCTGCAATTCTTCCCAACAGATTAATGTATATGGATGAATGAAACCACTTACTACTCGTCAAATTTCATTGTAGTGTACCTGGCTTAGACCCTTTGCTCATTTCACATTTACCTGCTTTGTGATGGTTTATAAACTGCTCCTTTTCCATCTTAACTCGCCATATACCACAACATCCTGTGAAAGTTAATCTCGTTCTATACTTCAGAGTGAAGTTCCTGTAGGACTTATGAGAAAATTAGAAAGACATGCAAATCAAAGGGTTAATTAGCCAGTTTGATAAAGAATAAGGAAAAAGGTGTATCCCTCTTTCAGTTTTGATCCATTGCCATGTTGTGCATTGGATTTTGTTTAGCATTTGAGATGTGTTCACTTCCTCTGTCAGGAAATGAAATTTGTTCCTGCTCTTCCAGATCATCCAAACTGTAGCTAACCAAATTGAAATCCAGGATGTTATCCACTCTATCAGGTTTGGTGTTAATGAAGGCTAAGATGGATGTCCCCTGTTCGGTGCCTACCATTAAGATGCTGCTGATATTCAACCAAGTACTTAAAATGTTCAACATCTCGGATGCAATTGTACATGAGTTAAACACGTGCTTGATAGTCTCATCTACATCCTGACAGAATGTGCATTTTATATCCTGATCCGCTGGTATAATTTTCCTTCTCCTTAGTACATCCTTTACAGGGAACGAATCTTGCAGCATCTTCCAAGCGAAGATACTGATTTTTTTGGTACTACCCTATTCCATACATTCTGCAGAAGTTGCACTTCCTGGTTAGTAAAAGCTGGTTGTGAGGTTAAGCAGATCTGCCTATAAGCTTCTTTGACTGTGTAATGCCCATCCAAACTCCTTGTGTAGTTGTGTTTGTCTATTCTATGGATTGAAGGAGCCTTATCCTGCAAGAATATCATCAGATATTGATAATTTGAATGTTCATAGCCTCTCAAGAGCCTTCTCCATGTCCATTCCCAGGTCCAACTCTCGCCATCCCATCCCATCCCATCCCATCTCCCTGACTGAGCAATTGTAGCATCCTTCTTTTCAGCAACTAAAAATAGCCGGGGTTACCTCTCTGCCAATATCATTGTACCACTCCATTTGTCCTTCCAAAATAGGATTCCTTCTCCACTGCCAACAGTGATTCTGCACATCTCATTAAATCAAGATCCCACAATAACTGATTGTAGTCCTATCCACCATTTAGAAGCATATCTCTTTGATCTCCTTCACTGTCTAAAAATAGGATCCGTCTGTCTGAGTTCATTTTGATCACCGAGTCTCAGTATGCCTCTTTCTGAGTATTTGGAACTGATAATCCTGTGAGCAAAAGTGGGATCTCCTTGCAGAAGTCTCTTACCCCATTTACCTAGAAGTGACAGGTTGGTAGCTTACGGTTCTTTAAATCCCAATCCCCCTTGGCAAATGGGAGCAATCAGCTTGTTCCAGGAAACCCAAGCCACTTTCTTTCTCTCTGCAGACTTTCCCCAGAAGAAATCTCTCATGGTCTTACTGAGTTGCTTGATAACTGACCGTGGAGCCTTATAGAAATTGAAGAAATGTGTAGGTATACTGGATAACACATAATTAAGTAGAATCAGTATACTCCCCTCTAAAATGAATTTGTGTTCCCAGCTGATTAATCTTTTTGCTATCTTATCAATGACGGGCTTCCATGTGCTGGCCTTTCGCGGACTAGCTCCTATGGGAATTCCCAAGTAGTTGAAAGGTATACACCATGTAGAGCAACCAAAATATTCAGCCATTGCATTTAGACTCTGATCAGGAACATTGATCCCCATGAGTTGAGTCTTGCTGTAGTTGATTTTTAATCCAAAAATTGCTTCAAAGTTGAGGAAGATAGCTCTGTAAACTCTTATTGTATCCCAAGTGGCATGCCCGAATACCATAGTATCGTCTGCAAATTGCAAGTGAGAGATGGAGACTTCTTCTCAACCAATGTACAGAGGCTGCAAGAGATCCATGCTCACTGCCTTGGTGATCAATCTGGAAAGACCCTAAGCAACTATTAGAAACAACAGGGGAGAGATTGGATCTCCCTGTATTAGCCCTCTTAATGGATAAAACTCAGATGTGGGGCTTCCATTAATGAGCACTGAGGCTGAAGAAGATTGCAGCAATGCCTTGATCCACCAAGTCCAGCAAGATGGTAACCCCATGCTAGTCATCACTCCAATTAGATAGCTCCAGTTTAAGGTGTCGAATGCTTTTTCAAAATCAATCTTTAGGATCAATGCTTGCCCCCAAAGCTTCCTAATCTTACCCACAACTTCATTAGCCGCCATTACTCCATCTGTTAGTCTTTTCCCATTCATAAACCCCATTTTTTGCTCTAATATCAGATCCGGTAGCACTGCACTCAATCTGGTAGACAAGACTTTGGACAACATTTTGGGTATATCACCTATAAGTGTTATAGGCCTATAATCTTGCACTTCCTAAGGCTCTTTTCCTTTGTCTATCAACGTGATATGAGCAGAGTTTGAACCCTACAGTGAGTAATTCCTGTAAAATTCAAAAAATAGCAAGCAGAGATCAGATTTTATTAGATTAAAAAAATGTTTAATGAACATAAAATTAAAACCGTCCATCCCTAAGCTTTTGTTGCTTCCACATTGCAAGATAGCTTCCAATATTTCTGATTCTTCAAATGGTGCTGACAAAATTCTGTGCTATTCTACAGTTATGTGCGCAAAAGCCATGTTGCTCAGTTTTGGCCTATTGTGGACAGTTGCAGTGTATCTCTCTGCAAAATGCTTCTTGAAGCTTTCTTTTACCTACTCAGGTTCGTCTATCTAGATATCCCCTTCCCAAATTACATGTATGGATGTTCTAAGTTTGTTGTTGCTGATGCATTTATGGAAGAAGGAAGAGTTGGCATCTCCGTGCTTCAGCCATGTCACCCTTGATTTCTGGTAGTTGACAGTTGATAATGTAGCAGTGATAGTGAGCAGACATTCTGTGAGGGACCTAATATGATCATTATTAAAGATAAAGCCTTCCTGTCCAGGTGCACATTATTCTACTTGCCTGATCACCTTGCCCAGTTCCTGTCTAAGAATAATCTGTTCTTATCTTAAATCTCTATTAGATTGCTTATTCCATAATTTGATGTCTGCCTTGATTGACTTGAGCTTTTCTCTGATTCTGAAGCTAGCATAATCCTGCAGTGCCGTGGTGTTTCATGTGTTTGAAACCAAATCATTGTAGATTTATCTTGTAGCCAGGAGTTTAGGACCTGCATTGGTTTTGGCCCCCAGTTCTTGTTTTTATTTGCAAGGCAGACTGGGATATGATCCGAGTCTTCTTTTGGCAGTCCTGTTTGAATCCACTGATTTTATGCAGATCCAACCTATTGATCATTCACCAGGAACCTATCAAGCCTGCTCATGGCTTTCAAAGAAGGTAGGTACAGGGAAAATCTACGTCCTGTCATCCAGATATCATACAACCACGTTTTAAAAACAAACTCCTTGAATTGATGCATTTCTTGTGTGTTAGAATGAGGCGCTGTACCCTTCCTTTCCCATGGTTCCAAAATTGCATTGAAATCTCCCATCAAGCACCACATTTCTAAATCATTTCCCACTTTACAATCGATAAGTTCTTTCCTTTGAAGCTGCTTTCAGATTCTGTCAGATAGTACATAGATGTTAACCATATTAGATATCCTCTCATCATCTCTCCAACAGCCAGTAACACCAAGGAAATTCTCACCATCAAAGATACAGCTTTTATGGAATTATTGGAGTTCCATATGCAAATCAGTCCTTCTAATTGACCCCTTGCTCCTTTAAAGATCCAGTCAAAATTTAGATCATACTATAAGAATTCACGTAGCCTCTTGTCAACCTGTTCCATTTTTGTTTCCTGCAAGCTCACAAAATATGGCCTTTGGTTTTGAATGAGTTGACGCAGTCCAATTCTCCTTCCCTGTGCACACAGCCCCCTAACATTATAGGTTAACATTTTCATGATGGATCAATTTTCCTCTTGCTCAGTGGCTTTAAGACCAACTTCTGATAGATGTTTGTTAGGAGGTTTTTGAACTCTAGGATAGCCGACATAAGAGATCCCCGGCTGTTTCCCAATGTCAATAATGTAGTTTACTTCATTGTTTGGCAATGGAAGGTTGACTGAAGACTTTTTTTAAAGCTGGTTTATACAATCCTTTAATATATTTAAGTTTTTGGATCTCTCAGGATCCGTTTCCTTTATGGTTTGGCTTCTCGTCTTCGGTATTTAACTGTGAAGCTTGACACTCCCTTTAGATAGTGGGCTTCTAGATAGAGAGTCCACATTTAAGAGGAGAGGGAATTCTTGCTGTTGTGAAGAGTCAGTAGTTGCTTCCTTCCGGTTAACATTTGGAGCCATAATAGCACTTAATTCTTGAGCAACATAAATATCTAATTCTTTACCCTGATCCTCCACGCCCAGACTGTCTGACTCCTTCATTAGTTCATTTTTATTATCATTTTCTATCCCACTGGATCCAAACAGCATGCAGGGAGAGTCTGGTTGTATAGAGTCCAGTATAACATCAGTACTTGGTGTTGGCATTTACTCCTTGTTTTCTTGTTCCTTGTCAGCAGGTGAAAACAAGGGTGTTTCTGCTACTCTGTCAGATGATGGTTCAGAGTCCATAGCTCTCACTGTTCCCATATTATTTGTCAACAAATCTGGACAGGATACAGGTCTCATACCATTGCACACTATTTTCTGTGATGGAACATGTGCACCTTTAGATGACGTCCCAATTTTGTCTACTGAAAGTGTATCTGATAAATCTTAATCAGTTGTGCCCTGTGAGGTTACTTCCCCGTCATCAATGGTTGACAGCAGTGCAACATCCCATTTGCTAGATGGTACCATTGATTCTCTAATAAATAGTTGATGGACCACGCCATCAATCGCCACACCAAGATCTTGAACCAATCCAGACTTAAGTGGAATCTCAATTACTAATTGTACCACTTCAAGATCCCATTTAAGCAGTGTCTTGTCTGAGATTTTTAATAGCCTTCCCAGTCGATTTCCTATCCTAGTTAAGTTTGCTACTGACCATGCTGTCAGAGGTAGGCCATATACCTCAACCATACAGTAGCGGATGGATTTTGGGATATCTTCTGTCCACTGTTTTAACTCGCTGATCCAACTAGATAACCACATTTGATCATTCTGTAGAAGGTTAGGCATATCTAGAGGCTTGCTCTCCCATAGAAGAATTAGCCCTCCGCTGATCGAACTAGCCATCAAATTCATGTATCCAGCTGACTTCAAAGCCAATCTAAACTTTGTCAGTCCTTCATAATTATTGAGCCTTCCTACATAGCTGCTTGTTAACCAGTCATACTTGCAGCTGGTTAAAGCCAGTAGATCCTTAGAAGAGGAATTTTCAGTTTTAACCTTCATCGCAGCACTCGATAAACCATGCAACAGTTTGTTTACCCATAAGCCTCCCAAACGAGTATTAGGCAGGGGGTCGACTCTGTTCGCCTTTGGAAGAGCATGTACGATGTTTCCTCTGCTTCTTTGGTTCTTTTGCTTCGGATAATGGGCTCTATTCGCCTACAACCTGTACGAACCAAACCAAATATTGTTGAGTTTAAGAAAAAGCAAATCTACATCTTCCACCTATGTGTACTCTACAAAAGCAAACGACAATCCACTCTTGTTGAGTTTACGGGCTATAGAGATCTCGTTGAGAGAGCCTTGTCGCTTCAGAGCACTATGGAGGCGCTCTGCATCACACCCATTAGGAAAATTTGTGATGTAGCATATGATCGACTTTGCTATTCTCGTAGCTATGATTGGTCCAAGTCTCTCATGTACTAAGATAGGATTCTGTGTAGGCCATGACGCTGAAGAAATTGGCATAGAGTCGGGAACAGGGTCCTTCCCGACCTTAATTGCAGCTCATTTTAGAAGCTATAGCTGCCTTGTTGGTATACACCAGTCTTCCATGTTGGTGACAAGTAGAGGGGTAAACGGAAAAGGATGAGATCAGGTGTATTGTCCAGGTGCGTGAGGCTACCTGAGAGGTGGGAGCAGGTGTGAAATCTCTGAACAAACTGGATGGGGAGGGGGGCAGACCTTCCCGGGTGTGTAAGGCATCCCCCAGAAGAGAAGAGGATGACTGTATGAGTTACTCAGTGTCAGAGATGAGCGAGATGAACGAGGCGTAGAGGGACGGAGAAGAAGGCTGGAAATCGCTGAGGATACTCTCCATAATTAAGAACTTTAAAATTTGGGAATAATTTGAACATGGATGCTTATACGTTGAAAAGTGACGCCGACAGAATAATGATTATCCTGCGGGCTAGTCAATTCAAAAGAATGAATAACAGATTTGCCCAAAAACCAGAGAAAAAATTCTCTAGGTTTAACTTTTATTCAATATCAAATCCAGTCTGATCTAAACCAAGTCCACAAGCTAGATTTTATAGCCAAAGATCGTAAATCGTCAAAACCTGCCAAAAATAGCAAATTCAAAAAATTACTGCTACTTAAAGTGCAAATCAAATATTGTAATCTACCAAAAATTAGGCTTAAATCGGGACTAGTTGACCTTCCTAATTGACAGATTAATTTATTACCAAAAATAGCAAAATTAATCCAAAATAATGTTTTTGGAAGGAAGAACAGCAGAATTCGAGATCAACAATCAAGGCATATCATGCTTCACTACGTGCGCGCTGTAAAGATATTTCCGGATTGATGTCTTATAAGTGATTCTGATCACTATAGTCAATGTTATGGCAAAAAGACTGCAGCATGCACCAATTAAGAAATTATCGCCACTACTTATTTCTGCACCGATCTGCCACCTCATGATACTTTAATGCCATTAAAGTGGAATCAGACAACTCAGCATCATCTTTTGTATCAGCTCTTGCATCAATCTCCCCAGGTTGGGAAGAACTCGCCCTGGAGTTCAGGGTAGGATTATCAGAAACCCCAGAACAAGGACTTAGGTGCTTCACATTAAAGACATCATAAGTCTTTAAGGGACTAGGAAGCCGCAACCGATAAGCATTATCATTGATTTTCTGCACAACCTCACAAGGTCCAATCTTTCGATCCTTAAGTTTGTTGTACTCGCCAACAGGAAAACGATCGCGAGTCAACACAACCCAAACAAAGTCACCAACATCAAAAAGTACCTCGCTTTGATGGCTATCGCTTCGAATCTTATGCTTGTTATTGGTATCATGGATAACATGCTTCACTTGTTCATGTATACCTCGAAGGTGCTCCGCCATTTTATCTACTTCAGGACTGAAATGTCCTAAATGCGGTATAGGGGCTAACTCTGGCACCCCGGATGGATTTCGACCATGGAAAATCTCAAATAGGCTGAGGCCGGTGGTTCTGTTCTTCTATCTGTTATAAGCAAATTCTGCTTGAGCCAATGCTAGATCCAACTGCTTTGGTTTAGATACCGCCAAGCATCTCAAAAAGATTGCCCAAACTTTGGTACACCACTTCGGTCCGGCCATCAGTATGGGGGTGGTAGGTGCTGCTAAAATTCAGTTGCGTTCCCATCTTCCCCACAGGCTCTTCCAAAAGTTATTGGTGAACTTTGTATCATGATCAGATGTGATGAATCGAGGAACATCATGTAAACGCACAATCTCAGTGAAATAAAGATGGGCGATCCGAGCAACATCCATAGTTTTTTTACAAGCTGCAAAATGGGTCATCTTAGAGAATCTATCAACCGCAACAAAAATAGAATCCGAACTCTTTTGGGTACGGGGTAAGCCTTAGACAAAATCCATGCTGACATCGAACCAAAGAGCTTTGGGAATAGACAAGGTTTGTGTACAAGCCCACATTGGTAAGCACTCCTTTAGACCGCTGGCACACAAAACAACAACTCACGAAATGGGCCATATCGCTATTCAACTTAGGTCAATAAAAGTCAGCAGAGATAAGAGCCAAGGTCTCATCACAACCAAAGTGTCCTTCATTGTGAAGCTCGCTCAGAATTTGTAGCCTCAGTGAACAATCAGGAACACAAAAATGCAATCCACGAAACATATACCCATTATGCAAAATAAAATCACGACGACTACCATCAATTACCTCCTGGAATATCTTTCCAAAGGAAGGATCAGCAACATACAAATATGTGAAAGTATCAAAGCCAACACCTTTGATACTCATGGTGGTAAGAAGTACGGTATGCCTACTCATGGCATCTGTGATAGACTTCCTGCTTGGTACTTTAGAGTGAAAGTAAATTCCTGCTAATATGATACCCACTCGGCATGCTGTCTACTTTGCTTACGCTGGCCATTAATGTACTTCAGTACTCATGATCAGTAAACAAAATAAACTCCTTAAGTACCAGATAGTGATGTCAATGCTTCAAGGACTGAACTATGCCATAAAACTCCAGATCATAAGTGGGAATATTTTTTCTTAAATCCCGATAGCTTTTCACTGAAAAAAGCAATCGGATGTCATGCTTGACTCAAAACACCACCTATGCCAATACCTGATGTATCATAGTTTACCTCAAATAGTTGGTCAAAATCAGGAAGTGCTAAAACTGGTGCTTTGGTCATCTTTTGTTTGACCAATTTGAAACTAGCCTCTGCCTTGTCAGACCAATGAAAATCACACCCCTTCAGGCACTCCGTGATAGGGGCAATTATAGTGCTTAAATTTCTTATGAACCGGCGGTAGAAAGAAGCCAATCCATGGAAACTTTGGATGTCATGTAAGGTATTTGGCCTGAGCCACTCCAAGACCGCATCTATCTTGGACTGGTTTGCATGGATACCATCAATGGAAACTACAAAACCAAGAAAGGTCACAAAAGTAGTGAAGAATAAACACTTCTTCTGGTTTACATAGAGACACTCCTTCTGTAGCATCTCAAAAACAACACAAAGGTGATCAAAGTGTAAATCTCACGTCGGACTATAAATTAGAATACCATCAAAATAAACTACAACGAATTTTCCCATAAAATGACGCAAAACATGATGTATAAATCACATGAATGTGCTGGATGTATTGGATAGCACAAAGGGCATGACCATCCACTCGTACAATCATTTGGATGTCTTAAACATTGTTTTCCACTCATCTCCATGCCTTATCCCGATTTGGTGGTATTTGCTTTTAAGGTCGATCTTTGAGAAAACCTTAGAACCGGATAAATCATCCAACATATCATCCAAACGAGGAATTGGAAATTTGTACTTCACGGTATTTTTTTTGATAGCTTTACTATCAACACACATACGCCAAGAACCATCTTTCTTTGGAATAAGTAATGCAGGAACGACACACGGGCCCATACTCTCTTGAATGTACCCCTTCTCCAATAATTTTACCACCTATCGGTGCAACTCTTCAACTTCCTTGGGTCTAAGGCGATATGCTGGATGGTTTGGCAAGCTTACCCTAGGAACAAGGTCAATCTGATGCTAAATATCTCTCATAGGTGGTAACCCCGAAGGAAGATCCCCTGGCATCAAATCAGAGAACTCTGCAAACAATCGTTGCACCTCCACTGGTAAATCTGCAACTCCGCTTGGTGTACTACTCTCGTGAGGTAGTAAGGCATAGACTATGTCTCCCTGCTCAATCACATCTAGCAATTTGGGCAAGGAAAGTAGATTAGATGTACTGGCTACCTGATTAGGAGTAGGTCCGTCCCGACGAGGTGCCAACATGATTTTCTTTTCCTTCATGGTAAGAGAATATGTATTCTTCCGTCCATCAAAATCACACTACGGTCATACTACCAAGGTTGGACCAATAATATATGACAGGCATCCATTGATACAACATCGCACCATACATTATTGAAATATTTTCGACCAATAGAAAAAGATACAAGCATCGCTATCAATAGTTACCTCACTACCTTTGCTTAGCCAGGACAACTTGTAGTGTTTAGGATGATGGTCCATCTTCAACTGTAGCTTCTGTACGGCCTCTGCAGATACTACATTCTTGCAACTGCCACTTGTCAATTATCATCTTGCAAACTTTATCTGCAATAGTGCAAGTCGTGTGAAAAATATTAGTTCGCAACCAATCATCCCATGGATCACTCTTGGGAGTTAGTAAACTCTTGCGAATGACAAGAGTTTTATGCCCATCGCCCGACAGCAAATCATCGGCTTCATCATCATACAAAGGCTCGCCACTCTCCTCATCCTCATCTCCCATGTTCTCTTCAATCAACAAATTTTTTTCTCTGTTGTTGGCCGGCTTTCGACACTCAGTCGATTTATGTCCCTGTTCACCATAACGATAACACTTTATAGTAGAGTTAGGATTACCCCGTGGCTGCTGGACAAGTCGGGAATCCTGGGGCAAACTGGAAAATTGTTCTGGCTTCTGACCACGGGTCTCCTGCTTTGCAGTTTCTCAATAGTAAGTGCACATTGGTAGGCCTCTAAAACAGTGAACAGAGTGTGGAGGTTCAGGACATCCTACAGGGCGGGTCGCAAACCACCCAAATAACGTGCCACCAATTACTTCTTCGTCTCAGATAAGTCATTATGGGCGACCAATAGGTACCACTCCTCCGTGTAATCATTGACCAATCTCGCACCTTGCCTCAACATATGAAGTCGTTGAAACAAGGTTTGAGTGTAACCGAATGGAATGAAGTGACCCTTCATCTTCTTCTTCATTTTCTCCCAATCAATGATATTTGCCTTACCCATCTTGCATCGCGAACGCCGCAACTGTTCCTACCATGGAGATGCTCGGTCCTTGAGTTTGATGGCGACCAATTTCACTTTCACACCATAAGGAACTTCCTTATACTCAAAGATTTGCTCTATTTCGTTAACCCAATCAAAAAATTCATCAGCCTGCAACGTGCCAGAAAACTTGGGTAAATCAACTTTAAAAACCCAGATCTCTGTTACGCTCCTCTCGACCACGATGCTCCAGGAATAGAGCACGATAGTGATATGGGTTGCTGAAGGTGGAAGAGGAAGCATGATCAGAGAACTCACGATCATCATGAATCTCGCGACCTTGTGCTTCAAGGCGCCGGGTGAGATCTGCGACTTGCCTCGGCAAATCCTCAATCATTACTTCCTGAATGTTCCGATCTCGGTATTGGGCTGCTTCATTCTGTCCACGACGAGTACGAGCACGATCCTGCACTCCATGTCCATGTGCTGCATTATCGGCCATGTTGAATTCACTGGAGGATGTTGATTGCTCTGATACACACTGACGCCGGGCAGAATAATGATTATCTTGCTGGCTAGCTAATTCAGAAGAATTTTAAAGAAGAACAACAAATTTGCCCAAAAAACAGTGAAATATTCTCTATGTTTAACTTTATTCAATATCAAATTCAGCCTGATCTAAACCAAGTCCACAAGCCGGACTTTATAGCCAAATATCGTAAATAGTCAAAACCTGCAAAAAATAGCAAATTTAAAAAATTGATCCTAATTAAAGTGTAAATCAAATCAAGTGATCTGCCAGAAATTAGGCCCAAATAATGACTAATTGACCTTCCTAATTGACAGATTAATTTATTATCAAAACTAGCAAAATTAACCAAAAATATTATTTTCAGAAGGGAAATAGTGGAATTTGAGGTCGACAATCAAGGACACATCGTGCAAATGTGTACTACATGCGCGCCAAAAAGATATTTCCGGATTGGGGTCTTATAAGTGATTCTGATCACTGTAGCCAAAGTTATGGTCAAAAGACTGCAACATGTCCAAATTAGGAAACTATCGTCACCACTTATTTCAGTACAGATCTGCCACCTCATGGTACTTTAATGCCATTAAAGTGGAATCAGACAACTCAGCATCATCTTATGTGTCAGCTCCT
>JAOWBN010206208.1:0-14320 GCA_028565015.1 Pinguicula moranensis | reverse complement strand
TTGCCCCCCCCCCCCCCCCCCCCCCGTAGGTCTTGTGCAACATCGAGATGCCCGCCCCAGAGGTAGGCTTTGATTGCCTTGGAATTAGGTTCGCCCCAGAGGTGGGGTTCCTAGGGATGGGGTTTGGTTAGGGCCTTGGAATTAGGCCCAAATGTTATCAAGTCGTAACATGGTATGCCCAACTGGACTTGAGGGGAGTGTTGAGAATGTCCCACATTGGTTAGGAAATCCAAGAGAGAAGGATTCAAATAGAATGACACCACATTAATTGGATGCGACCTTTTGGAAATAAAAGCCCAAGAACAAATCCGTGAGGGCTTCGGCCTAAAGTGTACAATATCATCCAATGTATGTAGTGTCCAGAAATTCTACAAGGTATCAGAGCGAGGTTCACCATTGTGGGCCCCCCATAGGTGTTGTGCACCATCGTGGTGCACGCCCCAGAGGTGGGGTTTGGTTGTCTTGGAATTAGGCTCACCCCAGAGGTGGGGTTTGGTTAGGGCCTAGGAATTAGACCCACGTGTTGTCAAGTCTCAACAGGATATGCCCAGTTGGATTGGAGGAGGAGTGTTAAAATGTCCCACACCGGTTAGGAAACCCAAGGGAGAAGGGTTCAAATAGAGTGATACCACATATATGGATGAGGCATTTTGGGAATAAAAGCCCAAGAATAAATTCGTGAGGGCTTCGGCCTAAAGCGGGCAATATCATGGGTTGTATGTGGTGTCTAAAAATTTTGCATGGTATCGGAGCGAGGTTAACCGGTGTGAGGCCCCATAGGTATTGTGCACCATAGAGGTGCACACACTAGAGGTGGGGCCCTTGAATTTGGCCCGCCCCGAAGATGGGGTTTTGTTAGGGCCTAGGAATTAACCCCAAATATTATCAAGTCTCAACAAGGTATGCCTAGTTGGACTTAAGGGGAGTGTTGAGAATGTCTCACATTGGTTAGGAAAGTCAAGAGAGAAGGGTTCAAATAGAATTACACCACATTAATTGGATGAGGCCTTTTCGAAATAAAAGCCTAAGAACAAATCCGTGGGAGTTTCTGCCTAAAGCGTCTAATGTATGTGGTGTCCAGATATTATGCATAGATGATTATCCCAAGAGGACATTCGCTTCCTCATGGCATCAAACACCGTGTTCCAAGTTGTTATCCATCTCTGGACAGCCCCCACTCATAACCTAAACACCAACTTCGAAGTGTGAATATTGTCATTAAAATCCTCTCCAAATATTAAAGTATCATCTGCAAATTGTAAGTACGATATTGGAATCCTCATGTCCCCAACCACACTCCATTGAAATACCCCAAATTAACAGCTCCTTCCATCACCAAAGAAAATCCTTCAGCCACCAAAATAATGGTGTTGGAAATAAGACGTTACCCCATATTTTTATACTCCCCGCATCGTCTAACCACTACCTAGTAATGTTAAAGCCACGAATGTCCGAGGACCGCTGATGAAAATTGATCTGGGCATGGAAATAGCAATAATTTGCGTCGTCGTCCTTAATCTAGCGAAGTTTGGATTTTTGCCACAACATTGATTCTCAAGTTCTCTATTTCTTTTGCAGGTTGTCCAACACAAAAACGTGCTCCATTTCTTTGGTCACTGATAATTCCGCTTGCTCCACTTTGTCATTTAACACAAACATACGTTTCTGTAGCTCCATGTTTTGGCCATCAATGACTGTTGGGCCATAGCCATATGAATCAGCACATAGTGAAGAAGCCCATCAAGAATGATTGCCAACCCAGCACGTTGAACCAGGCCAGAACTCTCCAGAAGGTTCAAGGAGAAGAAGCGTCCAGAAAAGTTGTATTATAAGCATCTAGATCTATGTTTCGTACTTATAAAAACATGTAACACGGCTGATGTAAGAACAAGCTTCAATCAATAAAATGAAATCTTTCCTCAAAATTCCAAAACCTCCATGGATTCTATGAATCCGTTCATGGTATCAGAGCGAATTCAAAGGGCTTGACCGCCCCCACGATCCTATTTTTCTTCACATTCCGCTCTCTAGTTTTGTTGTTGTTTCTTTTCTGTTCCTGCAATTTAGCCTTTGCTTGTTTTTGTTTCCCACTTTCTTCACAACCGAAGAACAAGCCACCACTTTCTTTGAATCAGCAGGATGACACCACTTCTCTGTCTCACCAACAGTAGCAGGCCAGGCAACAGTAGCCCCTCTGGGTAGATTTTCTTATTTTCTTCACTTGGCTTTGCTGTTGCTAGAAATCCCCTCTGCCAAAGCTTGAATCAGAAAGACAGGTTGAATCAAAAAGAAAGATTGAATCATTAAAGTACCCAGTTGATGCCTTCTTGTTTTCGCCGGAATCGTTTTCCTCTCCAGCAAGGATCTCAAATTCGAGTCGATTTTGAATGATTTCTCTGGATACGCCGCTGCCTCTCCTCGTCGTTGCCACTTTGACAGAGATTATTCATGGGGGAAATGCACAAATCTGACATTGACGATAAAGAAGAAAGTGGTGGAGATGTCTGCTAAAAATTGAGATTGCCCATTGATTTGAGACAAACGGCCGACTTCAGTTTCTCACCCTAATTCTTGGGCTAAGCTATCATATTGGGCCTACCTTACTAAATTGGAGAAATATGAATCTTGCTGGGCCTTTTTGCTTTGGGCCGGATTATTTCTGCAGCTGGGCTTGGGACATCTTTTAATTAAATTTAAAAAATGTTTACTTTCAATTTTTGTGTTTTTAACTTTTTATTTTAAGTAATTTATTTGAATTTCAGGTTTTTAATCAGATCCTTCACCGGTACGGTGGCATGAGGCTATTCTTTAAGCTTTTAATTTTAGTAACTTGTTTAAATTTCAAGTATTTAATCAGATCCATCACCAGTCAGCTGAAGCGATGGTGGTATGAGGTATTTTCTTTTTAAATTATCTATTTGAATTTTAAATCAGGTCCCTCGCCGGATAACTGAAGCAACAGCGGCATGAGGCGTTTCTATCTTCCTCTTTTCTCCTTCATTCTCTCCCCTTTTTTCTTTTGGCTTAACAACCATTTTCTTATCCTTCTTCTTCTCTTGTTTTCATTTCATGCTATTTCGGTCCAAGCTTCACGTGGTCTTTCATCCCACGCTTAGCTTGCGGGGGTGTTGGGCCATAGCCATATGAATCAGCCCATAGTGAAGAAGCCCATCCAGAAGCCTATCAAGAATGATTGCCAACCCTGCACGTTGAACCACGCCAGAACTCTCCAGAAGGTTCAAGGAGAAGAAGCGTCCAGAAAAGTTGTATTAGAAGCATCTAGATCTATGTTTCGTACTTATAAAAACATGTAACACGGCTGATGTAAGAACAAGCTTCAATCAATAAAATGAAATATTTCCTCAAAATTCCAAAACCTCAAGGATTCTCTGAATCCGTTCAATGTCTCATGAATTATCATATTTTCATTGTTTTATTTGCTCCACGATATGCTTAATATTCTCATGTAGAACAAAACTCTGGCGCCCCATCAGTCATCACAAACATATAAGACCATTCTCGACAAACAAGCCGTTTGTAGTCTGCCTTGTATATAGGCCAAATGGCCCACGGCCTGGACCCGGCCCGCAAAAGGCGTACCAGACTACAGCCCAGCGGGCTGGCATGCTGGCGGGCCAAAACCCCATATGGTTAATATGCTGTGCCCGTGTCATGAAAATGTGACCCATGGCACGGCGGGCGAAAAAATTCAACCCTGCGGGTCAGGCGGCCGGGTATAAAATTCCGGCCATGTGGGTCAGGCAATGGGTCGTCCATCCGGACCTACCAGATTTTAAAAATTAAAATAAAAAAAAATTAAAAAAAATTAAAAACAACCCTCCGTGCCGAACCCGGTGGGCCGGCCCGGTAGATGACCCGAAGGGATCCCACCGTGCTTGCGGGTCGGGTACGAAAAAAATAAAAATAAAAAAATAGTTTTTTTTTATAAAAAATCAAAATATTTGAAGCAAAAAATTACAAAAATAAACCAATATTTGAAAATTGTTAGAACAAAAAGCTTGAAACAAAAAATTACAAAAATATATTTAAAAATAAATAACACGATTAAAATTCAATAAAATTCAAATTTTTTAAAAAAAATATTTTTTTGGAAATTTGAAAATGCATGGTGGGCGCGACCCGCGGTCTCGTCAGGCCCATACTAAGTTTGAATTTAAAAATAAAATAAAAAAATATTTTTTTTTAAATTGAAAATGCCCGTCGGCGCGGCACGTAAGGCCTAGACACGTTCGAATTCCAAAAAAAAATTGAAAAGGTCCACCGTTCCTAACTGCAAAAAATTTGAAAAAAATTAAATAAATATTAATTCGGATTCTACAGCTATATATAGACATGTCCGGGTTTCTTTTTTTACACACCGAACTTTGTTATCTCTTCATTCTTATTCTCTAGTCTTACAAGCATTCAGTCTTGCAATTTCGTTTCGATTCATTTTCTTTCACAATTTTCGTATTCTATCGTTTTATACTCCACTAATGTCGAAGAGGATTATTACTTCTCCACATGATTTCGACGCTGATATTAATTTTAATAATTTACTCGTTATGGATTTTGATTTAGTTGGTTCGAGCACACCATCGGGTTTGTAGGTGAAGGAGGAGGTAACACCATCGTCTACAACGGCTCGTAATAGACGTGTACAATGGCCCACATATCCTCAAAATCATCCTCCACCTCCGATGGCTCCACAAACTAATGAGCAACAACAAGCTCCTCCTCAAAACGTGAGTACCTCCCGAATTTTTATGGAAATTTTCTACAAACTTCCAAATCCAGAGAGGGGACCCAATTATTTTTTGGTGAAATGCCGATTATATTCGAAAGTCTTTCAACACAAAAAAAGGTACTATTATGGAATGAATATCCACCTATGAAATAAAAAATCCCATGCAAAAATATAATAGGTGTCACTACCTAAAAGCTTCTTCCTATGCTAGATGTCAAGCATACAAAGAAGGATAATACAAGCGTTAAAGAAAATGCATTCAAGACTACAAATGATTTTGGCAAGGCAACAAATGGCATGAGAGAAGTGGCAAATGTCCCTAGCCAAACTCTATAAATAGGCTCTTTATGCGATGAATAACACACCAAAACATTGAGAAAAAATTGTAGAGAGATCAAGTGTATAATTATTCTTTGGAAAAGAAAAGTAATCTCCGGGAAATTTATTATCCTTTGTATTCATCATATTGTTATCATCGATTTCACAACACGTTATCAGTACGACTCTACTGCCGAGCTACAAGCATGATATAAAACTATTCATTTAGTGTTATAATGTCTAATTTTTCAAAACTTGAGTTTGTTGCTATTGACATTACCGGAAAAAATTACTTGTCCTCGATTCTTGATACTGAAATTCATCTTAATGTTATGGGTCTTGTAGACACCATAGAGATGCAAATAAAGCATCTCAACAAGAAAGGACAAAAGCTATGATATTTATTCGCCACCATATTGATGAGGGGCTCAAAGCAGAATACCTCACTATAAAAGATCCTGCAAATCTTTGGAAAAATCTAAAAGAGTGATATGATCACCAAAAGATGGTGATACTTCTAAAAGCTCGTTATGATTGGATGCATTTACGCTTACAAAATTTTAAATCTGTATGTGAATAAAATTCTGCCATATTAAAAATCAGTTCTCAACTTAAATTATGCGAAAAGATTACCAATGAGGATATGCTAGAGAAAACATTCTTTACTTTTCATGCCACTAATATGCTCCTGCAGTAGCCATACCGTGAAAAAGGTTTTAATAAGTACTATGAACTGATTTCGTGTCTTTTTGTGGATGAACGAAAAAATGAGTTGCTGATGAAAAATCAACAACCACACCCCGGTGGTTCTGCTCCATTCCCATAAGTGAATGTGAGTTCATATAACCAAGGCCCCCGCCGTGGTTATGGTCGTGGACGTGGAAATCAGGAAAATCATCCTTACTCTTCCCGCAATAATCTCAATAATACAAATAACCATCAAAAGTGGAAGAAAAATTAAAATTTGCAAGGTCGCAACAAAGAATCCCAGGAAACAAGAATGCAGAAAATGTTTGCCATCATACGCCAAAACACCTTGTAGAACTTTATCAAACTTGAAAAGCTAAAGGGAAGAATGCGGTGACAAACTTTTTTCAAAATCCAATGCCAAATGTAGAGATGAATCTTGGTCAAGATGATTTCCTCCATGGCAAACTTGATGTGACACATTTAGATGTTGCTGATTTTCTTGTCCACACCGTTTCTATGAATAATGGAGAAAATGTCTGAGTTTTTGTATTTTTGTATTTTTTTTTATAAGCCAAATATTTTATATATAGAAAATAGTATTTACAAAAATAGAAAAAACAACAAGGAAAATAAAGGAAGCAAAGAAAGCCAAAGCAACTATATGCAAGCGTGTCATCTTGATGGCAATGAGTGTCTGATGGTGGAGACGGCTTGTGATCTTTTGATCATGAACTGTATATCCTGCCCTTCCTTCTTTTCCTCCCTTACAGCTAAGGGTGATCGGGAACATAGCTCCCCTAGCGTTATGAATGCACAAGTGTCTCGGCATTGAGTTCATTGCCTTCACCCGCTATTCACCAAGTCTGAATATCATAACTATCAACTTATCGATATCATTTTTCAGGAATATCGATACATAGTTCCATCCAACTCGATGAGCTATCCCTGTAATGTAAAGAAGAATATCAGGTTGAGCTAGGATATACAAGTTCACTTTCTAATTGACCCTTCAGCCTCCTTCACCCCTTGTTCTCATTTCCTACCCTTATTTTATAATTTGAGCCTTTCTCTGCTTCATATATTGCATCGTGCATTCCGTAATCATCTTGGCTAATGACTTCTGGATCACCAATCTGATTGATCATGCCACATTTAGTCTTTTCATTACTTCTTGTGAACAGCTTAGTGAACCTTCCACGAGCATAAAAACTCTATTGAACTTTAATGCCTGCTTTCATTTCTTTTCCAATAGACAGAGCTCCTTTTCATCCTCATGGATATGCCACCCGTACATCTTGAATGTCGTTGCTACCTTTCTGGTTTTGCCATATTTCTGGGAAAGAAAATTTGAACCTTGAATGTTTGTTTGGCTGCACAGAGGCTGGATTTTCCATAGAGATGCTTCCACATGTCCCTTTTTGGATATGCCTACGCTTGAGTAACTTTTTGGTGAATTACTTCCTGCAGTTGTCAACCTGGATTGTTGTCATGTCCTAATTTACCATGAACTGAAAAATCAATTTGGCTCGGATGGACGTTCCCCGGAAGCGTGAGGCTAGCCCAGGGAGAAGGGTTGGTTAGTGAGAGTGGCTACTTTCCCTGAGTTCTCCCAGCCTACCTGTACCTCAAACATGATGAAATGTAAGATGTGTTTCATATTCATGCTGCGCAGAGTAGCGTAACATACACTATGTAAACTCAGAAATCAGCACATGATCAGTTAGAGCAAGGTAAATGATTTGAAAAACATACAGGTCAGACAATTTTGCCAGATTAAATCCATCACTTCCTTAAAGCATAAATTTGTGCTTTACTCTATCTTGGTCCAGGTGTAAACATCCACCATGTCTTCAGATAAAAGTTTCTGAAGTGAATGCAACATTTATAATGGATCTCATGTATTAGTACACCCATCCGGTTGCACCATCCGGTCTGTGAGTGTATAGTCAAAGGCACCTTTTTTCCTTGCTTTATACCACCATGTTGTTCTTTTGATATACTCACAGGTCACTGATGGATTAATTTGTAATGCACGTAAATGACTATTGTTTTTGGCTAACCAAATGTGCCAAGCTGCTGCACACCAAATAGTTCTCCATGCATGAATGTTGATTTCAGAGGGACATAATGAGGAGAAAGTTTCTATTGAAGGAAGCGGATTCATCAAGGTGTTCGTAAGTTGCAATTGGAGCCAGGAGACAAGTCCCTTCCATACCTGTACCGCATAGCGACAAGTAGAAAATAAGTGCAATCTAGTCTCCAAATAGGTAAGACAGAAAGTGCAGTGATGTGTTTGATGTTCTGATATTATGCCTTGCCTCAGCATAGCACCTTGTGTGGGTAATGCATCTTGCAGTAATTTCCATATAAAGATTTGTATTTTTTTTAGGTGTAAGTTTGCTCCATATGGAAGTTCATAAAGAGGCTTCCTCGATGCTATATGGAGAAGTCTGCTCAGATTCCAAGTATGTGTATGCAGCTTTGACACTGTATTTTGCCATCCGAGTTCCCCCTAAAATGGTATCTATCATCTTCTTCAGAAGTTATTGAACAATCCTGCAAGTAAGAAATAAGGTTACACTGTTCAATAGTTTCAAAAGATCTTAAATATCTGCGCCAACTCCACTGCCAGTTCCATGATCCATTTTGGAAATACCCCATTTCTAATATGGTTGTTGTTGTTGTATATATAATTCGGTACAATCTGGAGAATAGAGTAGCTATAGAACAGTTGTGGTACCAGGTGTCTATCCAAAATCTGAATCTAGTGCCATTTCCTACTTGGAGTGTAACCTACTGTCTGAACCAATCCGAATTAACTAGTTCTTGAATGTCACTCCACCACCGTGAGGCATATACTGCTGATCTTCTCCAACCCATACTTGTAACTTCAGCCTGAGTAGTGGCAGGTAAGGCATAATACTTACCAGTGTTCAGTTGTCCATTTTGCTGATACTTTGAGTGTATAAATTTTGATACAAGGATATCCTCTCCATTTAACAATCTTGCTCCCCACTTTCCTAGCATTGCTAGATTGAAGAAACCAAGATGTCTTGCTCCTAAACCCCCTGCTGGTTTAGCTAAGCAGATCTTCCGCCAAGATGTCCAACACATAGTTCTTTTGCTTGGATTCTTGTTCCAAAAGAAATTCCTCTGTATAGCTGCCAGGTCTTTTATAATCCTCTTAGGGGTTTATAGAAGGCAAAGAAGTGAGAGGGCAGCGCAACCAATACTGAGTTTAGAACTGTCAATCTTCCCCCGGAGGAGAGGAATTTGTGTTCCCACAGACTGAGAGGATGTTGGAATTTCTGAATTATTGGGGACCATGTTGTGGAACGTAAGTGATTAGCTCCAAGGGGTAATCCTATATACTTACAGGGTAAAGTATTAGTCCTACATCCCAAATAGGTTATTTCTTCTGTAAGTTCTGCCTGCAATCCTATCCCAATGAGACTGCTTTTTGTGAAGTTCACCTTAAGGTCGGATGTGAGTTCAAAGTTGATTAAGATGGCTTTGATTGCTCGAATGTTATCCCAACTTGCTTCCCCGAACACTAGTGTATCATCTGCAAACTGAAGCTGGCTTAATGGAAGCTTGTCTCTGCCAATTTGTAGTGGTTTAAAAAGATGCAGCTCAATGGCTTTATTGATCATCCTTGATAGACCTTCTGCTGCAATTATAAATAGAGAGGGGGATAAAGGATCTCCTTGACGCACTCCCCTCCTTGGAAAGAACTCCCTTGATGGACTGCCATTGATGATAATAGATGAAGAAGCCGAGGATAGAATTTCGTGTACCCACCAAATCCAACACTGAGGAAAGTTCATTTGCAGCAACATCTCTGTCAAGTATTTCCAATTGAATGTGTCAAATACTTTCTCAAAATCCACCTTAAATAGAATGGCTTGTTTCCTTAGCTTCTTGATCTCATCTATAGCTTCATTAGCTATCAAAACTCCATCTAACAACTTTCTGTTTTTGATGAAACCCATCTGTTGCGGAGATATTACTTCATGTAGGATGCTTCTGGCTCGTTGGGCTAGCACTTTAGAGAGTATCTTGGGCAGAATACCAATGAGGGTGATGGGTCTATAATCTTCCACTTTGAGAGGAGCACCAATTTTAGCTAAAAGGAAGATGTGAGCTGCATTTGTGCCCTTTGCCAACTGACAGTTTCTATAGAATTCCTGGAAGTAGAGGAGTATGTCAGGGAGGAATGTAGGTAGGAAGTGTTTCAAGAATTTGAAGTTCAATCCATCTGATCCCGGACTCTTTCCACTCCCACAACTTTTGATTGCTAGTAATATCTCCTGCTCATTGGAAGGGGTTGCCAGAGTAGCTTTACTCCAATGTGATGATCTGCCCACCTGCATATTTTGGATAGAGGGTCTCTCCCATGCTTCAGTGAATCTCTCCTGAAAATGACATCTAAAGCATTCTTTTATTTGCATATGCTCCTCTAGGTATCTTCCTCTATCCCATATTCCTTGTATTGTATTTCTCCCCATATTTTTTCGGATCCAAGCATGAAAATAGGCTGAGTTAGCATCTCCTTCTTGGAGCCATTGGATTCTGGATTTTTGTATTGCTGTGCAATCCATTTTCTTTGTAGTTGTCTCTACCTTTTCTCTGAGTAAGGATATTTCTTGCACTAAGGCTGCTGAATAGTTGGTTTCAGCTAGTTGGTGCATAAGCTTTTGCCTCATTTCCTGCAAATTTCTAGGAGCTGCTAGTTTCCAATCTTTCACTGCCTCCCTGATAGCCTTGAATTTCATATGCATTCTGAAGCTGGCATAATCGTATACTTTTGTGTTAGTATAGGTAGACTTGATCAATACATTGAAATCCCTTAGATCAAGCCACTCATCCAACATTCTTAGAGGCTTAGGACCCCAGTTAATATGTCTGCTAGACAGTGAGACCGGACAATGATCATAGTCTATTTTTGCTAGACCAGTTTATATCTAGTCCTGATTATTTGCCGTCCAATGTTCATTTGTGAGACATCTGTCCAAACGGCTCATTGATTTCATGGATTTTAGATGCCATGTAAATCTCCTTCTTGCCATTCTCAAGTCTATCAATCCAAAATCAGTGACCAAGGATCTAAATGCTTCAATTTCTTGATTATTAATCTTATTGTTCCTCCCATTTCTCTCGGTTGCGGACAGGATTGCATTAAAATCTCCCATAAAATACCACTTTTTTGTTTCATGATTGGCATACACACTGCGAATAGAGTCCTATTGTGATAGTTTAGAGGTGAGATCCGCAGCTCCATAGATGTTCAAAATATTGGCAGATGAGTTATCTTCAGTTCAATGCCCAACCACCCCTATAAAATCTTCACCAGCTATGAAGGAGCTTTTGCAAAAGCAGGTTTTATCCCATATACATAGTAAGCCCCCTGATTGGCCATTGGCTCCTTGAAAGTACTAATCATAGTTTTTATCATACCATAGATATGCCACCAAAGATTCCACTATGTACACGAGCTTGGTTTCTTGGACACTAAGGAAGGATGGTTTCTCATTCAACAAAAATTCTTTGAGTCTTCTTCTTCTACCTGGGGCACTAAGGCCTCTCACATTATAAGTGATGAGCTTCATTTAGATGTTGGATACTCATAACTGTCATTACCATCAGCAGTAGCCAATGAATATTTGACTTGATTCTTGTCTACCCTTGCTTCCACACTCGATGATGTTAGAACTTCTCTGATCTCTTGAGTGTCCAGGGGATATTCAATTCCAAGTTGCTGCCCAAATGATATGATTTGATCACTTTCTTGTATTGGTTTATAGGGCTGTATCAATAGACAAGTGTTCTCTTCCACCGGAACAGGAGAAATAGATCTGTCAGTCTTTGCAGATATTTGATCTATCCAAGTTTCTAAATCCTTGATGGTCTTATCCCTATCCCTATCTATCTCTTTTCTTGTTTGACTCCTGGTTTTTGGTCTATTACCTTTCGGTTTGATACCCAACAATCTCTTAGGTGAGGAAGGGACAGGGGAAGTTGGATTTGTGTCTAAGGGTGGAAAATCTTGTGAGATAAGTGGAGGGGATGTATTTATTGTGGAAACTGTGAAAGCAGTGTTAGGGGCAGGATTTATGGTTGGACAATATCCATATGAGGGGGAGATCAATGGCGCAGGATCTGAACAGACCCTTCCTGCCTGGAAGTAGAAGGGTTTAGATTGTGGCCACCATACTAGTTTCCTAGCTGGTAGTGGGGATAGGTGGGGGTTTTCTATAAGAGTCTTGGAGGGACAGCTGCCTTAAGAATAGAATCAAGATCAGGATCGATTAAGGAGCAACCTCCTGAAGTCTGAGGTGTGGATAACCCTGAGGATAATTCTTCCGAAGTGATACTACAACTCCCAGATTCAGTAGAGCTCTCCAGCTCTATGTCTTGTTTGAAGGCCCAGGGAGATAGTGGACGAGGGTCGATCACTTCCTGTATATGAAGGGTGATTCTGTTATCATCAAGATATACTGGCAATTGAATCGGAATAGGGCCAGTAACATCTATCTGTACCAGAATTATAGCAGCCTCGAGATAAGATTTATCAGCAGTACATTCATCCATTACAATCATGTGCCCAAAGTTATTACCAATGGCAGTAAGGTTTTCGCTAGACCACAATGAGAGAGGCAATCCATATATGCGGAACCAGGCTAACCGAGTACAGGAATCAGCCATTATACCTGGGGTATTCCATGGTTTCAGTGCAGATAACCATGTCATGAGCCACAGTCTATCATGTTGTATCAGAGCTTCCAGTTCCTTTGGGTTTTCCTCCCAGATTAGAACCCTGTTATTGCCAAGGAGGCTGATTCTGATGGATAAATAACCTGTTGTCCGCAGAGATAATTGAAGAGAGCGCAAATCCCCTGGTTTCCTTAGGACACCTATAAAGCTCCTGTTAAGCCATGGACAAACATTTTCCTTGGACGGCAATTGCAAGATTGTTACCTTATTTTTACTTGTTGATGCACCCGGGTCTGAACCTACGCCCAGATGAGCAGTGATAGGCTGTAGTTTGGTTAAAGCCATTTGTTTTGGGGCTTGTTTCACCGGTACAGGAACTGGTCTATATTCAGTTCTTTTCTTCTCAAAGTTAGTAGATGAAATCTTAGAATACCTAGCCACATTGGCGTGAATCTTGTAAGAACCAATCCAAACATGGCTAAGCTGGAATAAACGAAGCTCAATGTCCATTACCTTGTCCTCAAACTGTACAAATCCAAAAGGCTGTCCATATCTGTCTAGCTTTCTGGCTATAGTTAGCTTCTTTATCGAACCTTGTTTACCTATAATTCTCCGTAGTTTCTCCTCCGAGCAATCCTGTGGGATATTGGCTAAGAAGAAAGTGATGTCGATGTCTTGGCTACCTGGAGTTACTCGAGGTGCGAGTCGTTCATGTACTGGTCTCCGGTTACCTGCTGGAGCATAATATTCATTCTGTTGAAATGGCGTCTTACCAGCTCTAATGTTTGCACGGCGTATGCGCTTGAGTTGATGCGATGGGGTGATCCATCGATTCATGTTGAGAGAGATGATGAATAGTGATGTTGAAACAGAGAGAAAAATAGGAGTGCGGGAAATGCTCCCCGGGCGCAAGAGGCAGCCCAGGGGGCAGAGGAACCTTGTGGAAGGTGACTCAGAGCACAGACGATGAGGAGTTTACCAGAACGAGCGGCGGAATAGAGTGGTACTGGTCGGGATCACTGTTCATGGGGGGAACGCGGGAAGGTGTACGGAGAGAAAAAAAAATAGGGATCACTGTGTCGTCACCTCAACATTTGCCTGTAAGTTGATACTTGATGTTTATTATTGACTGTTGTATATTAAACTGAATTTGATATTGATTGTTGACTATTGTGCATTAAACCTAATTCATTATAAATGTTTCAATCATGTTTTATTATATTTGTATATGATGACATATTTTTTTGATTAATTATAATCAAAATAATAGATGTTATATTATCATTTTTTAAAATAAAATAATAAAATTTGTAATGATATTTAATGATAATTGAACTAATAAGAAAAACTGTACATAGATGATTATCGTATAAAAATCAAGAAATATTAAAAAAATTACAAAAAAAATGTGGTAAACAATAAATTATCATTATCGTATCTATTATTGAAAAATTAAAATAAAACGATTTTTTTGTATAATAGTACGATAACGATAATAATTTTAGGTTATCATTAATTTATGATACGGCAAAATTATGATACCATAATACAATTTGCTACGCCTTAAATATAACCTCCAAAAATTTGTTGCATATTAAAAAAAAGTTGATTTAAGAAAAAATTGTTACACGTGTAATCATACACAGTGCTTCTCCTACTATAATTTCTTCTCTGACTTTTTTTTTTTTTGATAAGTAATCAGAATACTGGATTTCAGAATCACAGATTAGGGTATCCTTTGGGCCTTCGGCCCGCCGACTAATCCCCACAGAGATGTCAGAGCAGAATTGTATCCAGCGCGATTCGAACCCTGGACCTCACTAGGCAAGCCCTGTGTGTCCAGGTCGATCG
>JAOWBN010206197.1:0-14321 GCA_028565015.1 Pinguicula moranensis | reverse complement strand
AAGAAGGATAGATAGTGTATGGGCAGTGAGGTAAGGATTGAATCGATGAGTACCAATTTACCACCCATAGTAAGGAAGCTGTTTTCCCATGATTTTAATGTTCTCCCTATCTTCTCCAACATAGGCTGCCAGAATTGTTTCTTATGATGATTCCCTCCTACAGGTAGTCCAAGGTTGGTGAAAGGAATCTTACCTTCTTTGCATTGTAGATAGGCTGCCATCTCTTGTAGGATGTTTACCTCAATGTTTACTCCGGTCATGCTACTTTTGCTGAAGTTTACCCTGAGGCCTGAAATTAATTCAAAATTCTACAATATGGCTTTAAAGGATATGATAGTATCCCAAGAAGATTCCCCAAACAGTAGGGCATCATCAGCAAACTGGATATGTGACAGTCTCACTTTGTCTCTGCCTATACTCAGTGGTCTGAATTTGTTGAGTGAGATGGCTTTCTCCAGTATTGTAGATAGTCCATGTGCAACTATGAGGAATAGGAAGGGTGACAGTGGGTCACCTTGTCTCAAGCCTCGTGTTGGGATGAATTCATTTGTAGGGCATCCATTGATCAAGACAGATGTGGATCCGGATGCTAACAATTCCATTGTCCAGTCTATCCATGCCGAGGGAAAGTTCATATTTACCATAGTATGATAGAGATATTCCCAGCTGATAGTATCAAAGACTTTCTCCAAGTCCACCTTTAGAATAAGGCCTTTCTTTTTCAGTTTTTTTGAGTTCATCAATAGCTTCATTAGCTATTAATACCCCATCCACAAGTTTTCTTCCCTTAAGGAAGGCCATCTGATTGGGACTGATTAGCTCATCCATCACTTTTGCCATCCTGATTGTGAGTACCTTTGAAATAATTTTGGGTATGGCACCAATGAGGGTAATTGGTCTATAATCTTCTATTCTCTGTGGATTATTTTTTTTGGCTACCATAGTGATGTGTGCTGCATTGCTTCCAACTGCCAACTTACTGGTTCTGTAGAATTATGAAAAGAGTTGCATTATATCCTCTTTTAGGAGGTAGATGAAGTGCTTGATGAACCTGAAATTAAGTCCATCCGGCCCAGGACTCTTCCCACCAGCACATGATTGGATGTCAGATAGAACTTCCTGCTCAGAGAAGGGATGAATGAGGCCCAGGCTAGATTCCGGAAGTAGCTTACTGAATAGGTTGTCAGGGAGTCTTGGTCTGTCCCAATATATTTCAGAATATCTCCTCTGAAAGTGTTGTCTGAAGCAATGCCTTATGTCATCCACTCAATCCAACCAGTGTTGATTATCCCAAATTCCTTGTATGTTATTTAGGTGTCTGATTTTCTTGATCCACCTGTGGAAGTAGGCTGAGTTAGAGTCCCCTAAACCAATCCATTTGAGTCTAGCCTTCTGGAATGCAATGCTATCAAGGTGTTTATCAAGTACACTCATCTTTTCTCTCAATTGAATTGTTTCCAGAACATACTGGTCTGACTGAATTCCTTCGTTCTCAGCAGCTAATTCTCGATCTCTTAGTGTCTGTTGTAGGATTCTCTTCTCCCCTTCCTGATCTCTTGGATTATTTATATTCCAATGTTTGATGCCTTGTCTGAGACATTTGATTTTGGCTTTAATTTTCTAACTAGCATATCTTTCTGAACGTGGTAGTGTCCATATGTCTTCCACTAATTTTACATAAGTGTCATCTTTGAGCCAGTGATCCCAGACTCTCAATGGCTTAGGTCCCCAATTTTGTATACTAGCTTCAAGACTCACTGGACAGTGGTCAGAGTCTTTTTTCTTCTTCATGCACAAAATTGTCTCCCAGACCCATTCCCCCAAAGCACCATACCTATAAATCTAGTTTGCAACAATTAATGCTTTAAATGCTTAACCCAAAAAAATGCTTTGTGTGTTGCCAAGAAATTTGCTGTGAAAAGAGTGGGAGCGGATGATCTTACTTGTGGAGTGAAAAAGATGACAAAAAGACCGATGAAGCTTAATAGAATCTATGGATGTTATTGATGTGTGTAGAATTGGGTGAGAAGATGTGTCCGCGGGGTGAAAATAAAGATGGACGGTAGAGATGTGTTAAATCCTGGATGCACAATTGAAAAGGTTGATCCAAGTGATCTGGTGTAAATTTGATAAAAGATTCAAGAGGAAGAAAATTGAGAGAAGATATGAAATGCAGAAGATCTTCAATGATACTTCCTCATGTGTTTTGTATATTATATAGACTTTATGATGATCAACAATACATGGCCAGCAAGATCTTATATTCTTGGAACTACTAAATATCATGCACAACCAGATCCTATATTCTAGGAACTATTAAATTTTAGTGGGGTCATGGGGGCCGTGCTACTTGATCTTTGTTCCTAACATACTCCCTCAAGCTTATGGGAGGGGGTACGACCATGAGCTTGGACCGCAAATGCTGATACCGGGTTGTACCAAGATTCTTTGTAAGGATATCTGCAATCTGATCATGTACTTTTTCGGCTGCTACTTGACAATATCCTTGTTAAGAACTCTTTCTCGAATAAAATGATAATCAATTTCAATATGTTTTGTACGGGGATGGAAAACTGGATTAGAGGCCAGAGAAAGAGCACCAATATTGTCACAGCATAGGACAGGACAATTGTAGATAGGAATATGAAAGTCACGGAACAACATACGAATCCAATAAAGTTCCGTTGTAGTCAAGGCCAAAGCCCGATACTTAGCTTCTGTACTAGAGCATGAGACAACACTCTGTTTCTTAACTGACCACGAGATAAGGCACGAACCAAGAAAGATACTATAGCCAGTAGTGGATCGCCTGTCAGTTGGGTCCCCTTCCAGTCAAAATCACAAAATGCTTGAAGTTGTAAAGAATTAGGAGTGTACCACAGGCCTAAGTTTGGGTGCCCTTTAGATAGCGCAACACTCATTTAGCTGCACCCCAGTTAGCCAAAGATGGATTATGCAAAAGGGGGGCCAACTATCATATCCTAATGTTCGGAAGGCCCCATTTGCCAAAGCGAAACATGCCTTTGGTCTGTTTGGGGAATTGTTCCGCATTGGCAAAACTACCAATAAAGCCGTCTGCACTTAGTTTTGCCAGGTGGTCGCCAATGCCGTTGCCCTCGCGAAATTGATGTGTCGCGTGGACCTGTAAACCTGCCCTCGCTTCTTGGAATGTCTTCCAACCGTCCATTTGTGAAATAAAAGCATGTTTGTATGCTAATAGTCTTTAAATTCTAGGCAGCAATTGTTTGATCATCTATCATACCAAACATAAATCAGCAGAACAAGAAGTTCTTGGAATCAATGTTTCATTGCGAACTTTATTAAATAATTTCAAGGTTAATAGATTCTTCCAAGTTGGTTTCAATGCCAAGATTTATTAATTTTATCTAATTGGATAACTTGTGGTTCTCTGTGAAATAGAAGTAAAATTTTTGGAATCTATGTTTTCACTGTAAATTTTATTAATTAATTTCAAGGTTTATAGATTCGTTGAGGACTGTGCACATACTTTATCCACTGTTTATCCTTGATTTATAAACTTATTACTTTGGGATTAACTCTACATCGAGCATAGAAATGAGAATTTTTTGAATTGAACATTATCAAATCTGAACTTCATAATTCAATGGCAAATAGGTTATTAATGGTTATCTAGTTACTTAGATCAAAAAAGATATTTTCGATTTACTCGGCAATAAAAATATTATGCGACGAGTTTTATTTTTATTGAGAATAATTATAGCAATATTAATTATTTTTTAAACTAATGTAATTTACTTGTTAAAATATATATTTTTAATTATTTTTATATTCAGTCGCCTGAGTAAAATGTTTGGCTTGATGGTAGGTATTACCTTTCGATTTAGGGTTTAGGTTTGATTGTATCATCAAATTGTAAGTATGTATATATATTACACCCCCACAACCATTACTTTTTGCTCGTGTTGAAGTTAACATCTACCCGTGCGAGCATGTTGATTGAAGACCTTTGTGCCCACTTTCTTTGTATCTTCCATGAAGTTACTTTTTAAGATACTTTTTTTTTAATTGAATTTTGACTCTTTGACCACCGCATTAATTCGGTTGTTCAACTCTTTCACTATACAAATCAGCAGCACCGGCGAATTCACTAATATGCACGATCGTCTTATATGTCTACCAGCCAAAATCAATGCATACTGTAGGCGATCTGATCCAGTGGTGTAATTAAATCACTGGCAAAAGCGACCACATTCAGGTATTTCGCACGACTCTGTCCAGAAACGATTCAATTTTCCTAGCTTGGGTCCTTCATAGCGGATCCTAGATTTTTTGAAAAACAAACTTTCAGGGGACAAAAGTAATTGGGCAGGTGGAGAACAAGTGAGCAGTTTTTTCTTTACTGGTTGAACAGGACTTGCATAAGAGTTCTTCACCACTTATTTGGACCCCTCTATGCTTTAAGCTTTATGTTGTTGGTATTCTATTTTAAAGTAATCTCCATGTAAATGCTGAAGCTTTCCATGGGATTTCATTGCTCCATACATGACTTAGCGAAATCTCAAACTGAGATAGAGGTAATGCTTGAGTAGATAAGGCTCGTCTGGCAGTGCTAGCCTAGCGACAGAACTTCCAGAATCATGGCTTGCCAAGAGGTCTGGGGTTCGAACCCACTGGGGAGCATTTGCAGGACATTCGAGGGGATTAGTCGGCGGGTCCCTGGGCCCAATGGATACCCTAAATACATACAACTTTACATAATTGCACTCAGATCCCTAATTTTAGACTAAATACCAACAACCCTCATGATAAACGAAAGAGATCCACTAAGCCCATCTTGTTACAAATTTTGTACAAATCTAGGAAACTAAGGACCTTAGTCTGACCATCGGCAACTTGCTTCTTGGTGGCTATGTGTTCCAGTTCCAATAGTCCACTATTCAACTTCTCCTTGACAAAAAACCTATCAATATCCACACGCTTGGTCATGCCAAGCTGCACGCGGTTATTGGCAATATTGATTGCTGACTTGTCACACCAAAGCTCCCTCTAGGCCTCCTGGTCCATCTTGAGCTCCACCAACATGAATCTCAACCAGATCATCTCTGCAACACTCAGGGCCATAGTTCTGTACTCTGCCTTAGTTATAGAATGGGCGACCATTGGTTGTTTCTTACTCTTCCAGGAGCCCAGATTGCCTCCTACGAAGATGCAGTATCCAGATGTGGACTTACTGTCATCAACACAACTAGCTCAGTTTGAATCATAGTAGCCCTCGATGTTCAGATGCCCGTTGTTTTGAAAGATCAGCCCCTTTCCAGGTGCACTCTTCAGATACCTTAGAATTTGATATGCTACATCCAGATGGTCCTTCCTAGTATCATGCTTGTATCTGCTCACCATACTTACAATAAATGATATATCTGATCGGGTATGGTTCAAATAATGTGGTTGGATTTTGTCCAGCTTGATTAAAGAATAAATTAATAATAATAAAATAATAATAATGGATAAAAATATATTAAAGACGAGGGGACTGAAAGTTTATCCCAAAAAATCTTGGACTCGATGTGATATTTTATGTGAGAAGTACAAATGCATATTTCTTCCTCATATTTTTCTCATTTCCTCAATACAAAAAATTTCATTCCATCGCTCATTTATTCTATTTCTTTTCCCATTTTCTCTCTCTTTTTCCCTCCCTGTTCCTTCTTTCTTCCTCCTCCTCCTCTCTCTCTCTCCTCCCTCTCCCCATTCCTACACAATTGATGCCATTTTATAGGAGAAAAATGGGACACTTGCCTTCCTCCCTTTTTGCTTGCATATTGGAGGTTAGGATGGGATGCCACATGTCATCCTATTTTGACATGTGTCCCCTTCGGGTCTCTTATTTCTATTGGGGATGGATTTTAATAAGGACTCTCGATAATAGCATTTACTCCCCCGCCCTTGAATCATATTGGAGGTTAGGATGGGTTGCCACATGCTTGAATTTTGGTGTTTGGGCCATTGTTGGGTTGGGATTAATTGGGGTATAGCATTTACTCCCCCGTTCTTGGTCGATTTCTTGAAAAGAATTCGACTGCGTTGTCTACCAACTTCTGATACTCCAACGGACATCTTCCTGGTAGCGCTTTTTTGTGCTTTCTTCAAGATATATGATTTTAGTTATGTCTTCATTTGCTGTAATTTTCAGAAGCTTGGTATCACGGTCTTGCGAGATCCTCTGTTTTTGGATGAAACTATCTTTGCCAAAAGATTTGTTCAATAGCACTCCCATTTGAATATTCATCTTATCATGCTTCCTTGAAACCTTAGTAGGAAAAAAACCTATGTAAAAAAATTCTAATAAATGAAAACAAGTACATAATTTGATGTTTGCTTAGGGAGGTGTCAGCCATACCTTCAGTCTTCATCTAAGATATCTTGCTCGATTATGTTTCTATGGGCCATCAACTCTAGTTTTTTGGGTCACCATGTAAGAGTGGTAGGGATCATATCGTTCCATTTTTTTGCAAACGCCTGCTAAGGTTCTCGGAAGTGGTAAACTTCTCAGCAGATGCATCATCGGTATTTCGTTCATTGGTCTATAAGAGAAAAGTTTAATTGGGCCTAGATTCGTAGAGCTTTTGACCAGCTGCTATGATGCGATCGTGGGCCCGACTGGGCTAGGTGGTCTGTATAGCCAGCTTCAGGACTTGGGCCGCCAATTGATTTATGATTTGCATATTTGATGGGCTTTTAGCCTCAAGATTTTGGAGTAAATAGTTTTTCTCCTCTAGTCTTTGATGACTCCTGTTGAAAATCAAGAAATATTAGAGCAGATAAGTGATTTTATGAGCCTGGCTCACCTTTTATCGACTTCCTATTTTTGATGATCTCAACTTTAGAAGCCGTGAAGATCGGCCGGTTGCATTCAAAGAACTTTTTTTTTGTGCACTTCGTGACGTCTTTTTTTTTTTTTGCGCTCAGTGAGCTTCCTTTATCGCATTCTGTGAATGTCCTTTTGTGTTCAGTGAATGTCCTTTTGCGCTCAGTGAGTGTGCTTTTGTATTCAGTGAACGTACTTTTTGCGCTCAGTGAGCCTCATTTTTTCCAAAAAAATATATAAAGTATAAATTTAAGTTTGAATAGATAATAGAAGAGAGGACTTCCCTTTTTGGTGAATAAAATATACTTTCCTTTTGTTCGAATTTGTAGGCGGAGAATTTTTCTCTCAAATTATGTTGGCATGAACTTCATATGGGTATTTTTTGAACCTGCTACATAAGGAGTACTCAAAATGGGGACTTGTTTTTACAAAATATTTTGCTCAGAATGATGGGCATCTGTTGGGTCAAGGCTTCGTGTAGCGAAGGTGGGGACCCACGATTGTTGAATTGATACATCAATTCCCGGATCTGGTTATGGAACTCATACCTGAGATCAAACACTAAATTAGTTAGATTTGTATCGGTAGTATTTTGCTGACCTGAGGGGCCGGATGCCAAAGTTTTCCCCTGAGTCTATACTGGAATATTTTTGGGGTTTGATCGTTGCTGATAGGTGATAGATCGGGAATTGTTGCTACCTTGCTCCATTTTTTTGTAGCAGCTTTTTGTACAGGTTCCCGCAGATGGTGCCAAATGATGTGGTCGAATTTTGTCCTGCTTGATTAAATAATAAAATAATATAAATTGGCAAAAATATATTAAAGTGGAGGGGGCTGAAAGTTCATACCAAAAAATCTAGGTCTCGGTGTAATATTTGATGTGAGGAGTACAAATGAAAATTTCTTACTCATATTTTTCTCCTAACCTCAATACAAGAAATTTCCTTCCACCTCTCCTTTATTCTATTTCTTTTCCTGCTTTCTCTCTCTTTTTCCCGCTTTCTCTCTCTTTTCCCCCTTCTTCCTTCTTTCTTCCCCATCAATCTCTAATCTCTCTCAATGTTAACTCGTTCATCAGCCTCTGCACTTAGCTCTGACCTCTATCAATCAGCACACTAGCAGGTTTGCAACCCAGCATACATGTCTCGTGGAATAAGTCTAGAATATACTTCATTTGGGATAAAACAATTCCCTCTGTCCCACGAGCAACTTCAATCCCAATAAAGTATTCCAATGGCCCCAAGTTCTTCACCTCAAATTCCTTGCCCAGTCTCATATTGAGCTTCGCAATCTCACCCTCATAATCACTAGTGATGATCATATAATCCACATACACTACAAACATCGTGATATGACCTCTATCTCGTTTGAAGAACACAATATGGTTGACATTGATTTGCTGATAACTCCTGCTAACCATAGCCTTTCTGAACTTGTCAAACCAAGTTCGAAGAGATTGCTTCAAACTATACAATGATTTTTTGATCCTGCAAACCTTACCAGCCATTTGATTTGTACCAAATCCCGGTGGAATCTCCATTTCACTTCATCCAATAAGTCACCATGAAGAAATGCATTATTCCCATCAAGCTGATGTAACTTCCACCCCTCATTTGCTGCTATAGAGACCATGGTCCTGACTATGCTAATCTTCGCAACTGTTGTGGAAATCTCATCATAATAAATGCCATAGACATGATTGTACCCCTTCGACACCAACCGTGCCTTGTAGCTCTCAACTCGGCCCTCCTGGTTCTGCTTCACAGTAAAACCCCACTTGTATCCACCCACCTTCTTGTCAAGTGGTAGTGGTACCAACTACCAGATTTTATTCTTTGAAAGAGTCTCAAGTTCTTTTATCATGGCACCTCTCTACTTTGAATCTTCCTTTGCAACCTGCAATACTTAGAAACAGAGACAATGTCCAAAGATGCAATGAATGCTTCATGCCTGGGTGATATGTGAGAGTAAGAGATATAGTGAGCAATATCATATGAGAATCAATATAAGTCAGGTGGGACCCCCGCATTGCTGTGAGTAGTCCTCCTTATCGTTTGGGTAGTGGAAGAAGAAGGTAAAAGAATAATATCACCTGATGAATCTGTGTGGTCCATGGTGTATGGTACACGTGAATATATCTCCAGAGTCGAGGTAGGCAAGGATATGGGACATGGGATGGACGCCAATGACTCTCTAGTCTCCGATATCCTCCTTCTCATACAGACTATCGCCCCCAAGCCTTGGGTTCCCTCTCCCTCACTTCCTCATTAGTCAACACCTCAACAACCGACTCCACTTGAGCCTGAATCTCCCTCTCATTCCCCTCATCATCGGTCAACCGGTTCCATGTTCTGTGGCTTACTAACCGGACAAGGATAAGAAATGCTCCCAACTCTCCCTATCTGTGACTCACCACCATCATTGCTACTCATCACCTCTTGCCGTATACCTCCCATATCTGGCTAGGCGTCAAAAATGAGGATACTCCATGAGAGAAGTACGACTCATGCTCCAAGAGTGTGACATCCAAGCTCACAAATAGTCTTCTATCAAGTGGGATCCAACAAACATATCCCTTTTGAGTGGGCTCCAACAAACACTTGATAGCCCTCAAATCAAGTTTTCTTACCCTCGATCTGTTGTCCTGTACAAGGCACACACAACCAAAAGTTCTCAAACAAAGAATGCCCCCCTTTGAGCCTTTCCATACCTAAAACGATGACCTCCACTATAGTATCCATGTGGGTATTCTGTTGATCAGAAAAGTGACTGTCAAAATTAATTGTTCCCATAAATACTTTGGGACATTCATTGCAATCATCATGCTCTGAGCAACTTCTAGGAGATGACAATTCTTTCTCTCTGTCACCCCATTCTGCTCGGTTGTGTATGAGCACTTGGTTTGGTGTTGGATTCTCTGCGCTGACAGATACTCTGCAATTGCCTTGTTGGTGTACTTCGTCCTATTGTCAGAACTCAATGCTTTCACTACTGATCCATACGATGTCTGAGCGCCTTTGTGGCAATCTTTGAAACATGAAAGCATATTACTCTTAGTCATCATCAGATAAAGTTAGGTGACTCGAGTGTAACAGCCAATGAAGGTCAAAAAGTATCAAGATCCATTGACTGTTGTTGTGGGACAAGGGCCCCATATATCATAATGCACCAACTCAAAGGCACAGGAACGCTTGCTACTAGAATTGACATGCGAGCTCTTGGGGTGCTTACCTAACTTACAAGCATCACAAAAAGTCTATCTTTATCAACCTCTTCAAATAGGTGAGGATATAATCAATTTAAAGTTGAAAAGGAAGGGTGGCCCAATTGCTTGTGATGAAGTAACACTAAGTACTTAGCATTCCTTTAGTCTCCTCCAGATTTTCCAACTAAGGATGAGAGGGTTGAGTCCATTTCCTTTCGATCCATGTACCACAAGCCATTACGCCATGTACCAGTTCCAAGAGTCATGCCTGCCCCCTTCTCTCGGAAGATCACCTTTAGAATATCAAACAAAATAGTGAAATTTAATTAGTGGATGATGATACTTATAGACAAAAGGATTACAGGAAAAGAATGAGCATGCAACACTTTGGACATAATCAAAGTATTGGTACATCTCATTGTAACCTTACCAATCACAAACTGATTTGTACCATCAAATGTTTTAACAATCACTGGAGCTGCTAGGCAAATGTAGGAGGAGAACTCCCTAACACTATCCATCAAGTATGTAGATGCACCAGAGTCAATGATTCACTCTGGTGATCTAGCAGTGGGAAATGAGGCAAGGGCCTGAGTCTCATCTACCACCCCTGATGTCTTCAACTTCCTCTGGAGCACCACGAAGAATGCTCGATCCTTCTCATCCACTATCAAGTTTGTGCAATAACCTTGTCCTCCATCACCTCTAGTACCACTTCTCCTTCCTCCATGACCACAACCCCTATCTCTAAAATATCCTCTTCCACTAGAATCTCTATCACAAGATAACTTAAGACAAACTTGCATCAAATTTGCCTCTCTCTCCACATTGGTAGTACCTTCGAGTCTCCTCTTGTACAACAGTTGAGGTGGTGGTCTTAGTCAAGGCATTCACTCTATGTTTGAGCTTGACTAAGACTTTCAGAACCTTGGGATCAAACTTACTCAAAACCTCCAATCCCTTACATTCCATTTCTCACACAACTAGCATCAACACATCAAAATCTAACAATCAACAGAGAGCAATCTCCCAACAATAAACGGTCCACCACTTCTATAATTGTCACCATAACACTACAACATCCACTCTCACCACAATAATCATCACCACAATAATCGTCAATCAATAATTCCACAATTAATTTCTCAACACACCTAATTGGATACCCAAGTTTAGGCGAATAACATCATCATCACTCCACCCAAATAATTTTCAACCAAAAACACACAAACAATCATCAAATCCAAACAAAACTAATACTGCACAATCCATTACCTCGGGTTCCAAAAATTGTGACTATTTTTTATGTTTTTTTTCTTGTTCTTTTTTTTGTTTTCCTTTTTTTCCTTCTCTCTTTTCCCTATTACATGTAACAACGATGGTTCACTGTTTGATGTACAAGAATGACGAAAGCTGAGAGGTGTGAAGAAGATTGGTTATAGCAGTGGAGGTTCTTACATTTCCTACGCATTAGAGCATCTTCCTGAGAAGATCTCCTAGGCAATTTACCTATGTCGTACAATGATTTACAATGGGCAACGACATTTCGATATGTTTGCTGATGGGCTTAGTTTTGCAGAACTTTTCTCTCCTGAATTGAAGTCTCTATTCTACGGCAATGATGAAGACAATCCTCCAACAGGTTTATGCTCGGGCTATACTTCAATAAGCATTTTTCGGTGGGTGATTTCTGGCATGGTGGCGCGGCGAGTGTTAGGGTTTCTCAGGTCTGATACCAAGTATAAAGAGAGAATAGAGTTTTCGTCACTCTGAGAATTAGATAATGAATTATTGTTTTTTTTTTATAATAGCCCTAAGGTTTAAATACATATAACTTTCCATACTGGCGATTATATCTCTAATCTTAAACTAAATACCAACAGCTCCATAGGCTAATAATGTTGAATAACAACCAGTGTTATCTGGTAGCCACTTCCATGCTTAAGTTGAATCGATTGTCTGATCTAGTTCCTGTATGTTAGACATAAACCAGTTTCCATTGAATTTCAGCACCAAGTTTAAATCCCTCCAAATAGAGCAGCTTGACTGATTTGATAGAAGTGAATAATCTAGATGAATTATTGTCATCCCATATTTCTCTTGCAATAATACTATCCAAAACTTAATTTCCTCTGCATCATTTATTCCTTCTATCAACCTCCTCCATTTTCATTTTTCTAGTAGAGAAATGTTAAATTCAACTAGGTGCTTTACCCCTAGGCCTCCTGATTCTTTTCTTTGACAAATAAGTTTCCAAGAGACCCAGGCAAGCTTTCTGTTGCTTTGGGATTTTCCACCCCATAAGAATCCATGTTGCAGTATCATTAGCTTCTAGATAATTTTTAGTGGAGCACTATAGTTATACATATAGTATTTAGGCAAGTAGCTCAAGACTGATGATGCTAGTAACACCAGCTGCCCTTTAAAAGAGAGGTGTTTGTTCCATGAATCTTCCATGAATGAGTGAGGAAAGGATTGGCCCTGGAAATAGTTCAACTGAGAGCTGAAGATATGCTATGTGTGTACTGTAAGAAAGCAGATGAAGATGTAGCGCATTTGTTCTGTCTATGCCGTGTGATGTATGATATCTGGATAGAGTATTATACATGGTTTGGGTTGCGCGTTGTCCGAGATGCTGAGCCGATGCAACATTTATCATAAACATATGGGCTCATTGCAGACCGAAAATGGGTGGAAGCTTGGAAACTGATTTGGTTATGCGTGTCTTGGCAAATTTAGACAAACAGAAACATCTGAATATTTAAAGGGGAGGAGTCCAATGTATAACAAATGAAAGTTTGGAGTTTGGAGTGACTGATTGCAAGAGGATTCACAGCGCCAAGGAGTTCACTAGGAGATTGGGTTACCCAACCCACCTTGTGAATGAGACTCTACTTTTGATTTTGATTACACCATAGTTGGGAGCATCACAAACTCCTTAGTACAAAGGAAATATCTAAAAAAAAGTATACTCATTTTAAATTTTCTCAGAATAAATCTCAATAATTCCTTCCATTATATTTTATCAAAATGTGGAAAAAGATTTTCACAGTCCACAACTATGTATTTTTTTATAGGCCTGATCATTCGGTTTTCGGTGTCGGTTATGGCCATAACCAACATCAAACCGAATAAGGTTCGATTATAATTTTACATAACCGAACCGAACTGAATAATCAAATAACCAATATTTTTCGATTATTCGATTAACCGAATATTTTTATTTTTTATTTTATTTTTTAAGGAAATAGGAACAATGGAAGTAATACGTAATTTAACTAATCATTAAATATATGCAATACTTATTTCATTTGTAATTTTAGTTACAACCCAATATTGAAAGATCAAAGATGGGCAGCATCACTTCCACAATCCAATATTGAAAGTTGAAAACGAATGAGAAATCAAGTTGAATTTGCTCCAACAAAGCAATTAACGCGAGTTAAGATTTACCAAAAATAATTATAAGGCGATTTACAAAAGACGGTGACAAAGTCGATAAAGGAAGGAAAATTCAATTATATTATAAGATTATGAGGCAAAGAATAAAATGTCATCACTTTCTTTTTCATCAAAGTATGAAATGATGTCAATTTATAAACAAAAAAATAAAATAAAAGAAGAAATCGATTTTCGGTTATAACCAAAATCGAATGGGTCATAAGGTTCGGTTATAACATTTTATAAACATAATCGAACCGAATAACCAAATAATAAAAAAAAAATGATTATTCGGTTCGATTAACCGAATAACCGACGATTTTTTGGCTTCGCAGAATAATTCCTTCCATTATATTCTATCAAAATGTGGAAAAAAAATCACAGTCCCCAACTATGTATTTTTTAGGAACAAGTGTACTTTGTAAATATTTTAGTTAAATAATTAAAAAAAAAGCATTTTACTTTCAAAATAAAAGTTTGAAAGAGCACACCATCTTTGGTTGGTTGTACTGTACATGTACGGAGAGATAGAGCTCCGACATTGTCCAACTCCAACATGGGGCAGGGCACCCATACAGATACAGCAGCGCTAATGGATCTGGACACTATATAATGAAATTCATAAAGTCAATGAAATGATTTGATAATATGTTTCTTAGGATTTAAATTATTGGAAATTTATGAATTGATTGACGGGTCAACAAACATCATCATCATGAATGAATCAAGGATAGGAAGGTTGGTTGTCGTGAACGGTTGTCTGTCCTAGCGGAGTCAGACTCGGTCATAGACTCCTGGCTTGCCAAGAGGTCTAGAGATCGAGCC